>BMAV01001337.1:358263-370763 GCA_019973955.1 Trichonephila inaurata madagascariensis | reverse complement strand
TTTTATTAATTATAATTAAATTACTGTATTGTCATCCAAACTAATCATGTTTATAAAATTTCAGCTCAATTGAGCGTTTTAAAATGTATTTTATTAACGATTGAAAATACCACCAAGATAGATAAATAATTAAATATATAAACAAACAAATAAATAAACAAATGAATATATAGAGACTGTGAGCTAATAGTAGGAATTGAATAATTGAATCAAATTTCGTTCTCTTTCATGAACTCTTGAACATGACTCTTTTAGAAGCATATCCCTGAGTAACGGATCCGTTTGAAACTAAAAGCCACCAAAATCTTTCGTACATGCCAATATTCATCAAATTTTTTGTTATTATCTTGATAATTTCCAGAGATTTGTGTTCAATTTTGACAGATTTCTTAAGGGGATTTAATTAAAACTATTATATTTGTGAAAAGTTTTTCTTAACAGACAAAAATACATTGCTTGTACAAATTAATATTCAATCAATCTATGTAAATATAAGAGAGAACCGACTCACTCATCATAGGATCTCTAGAACTATTAGAGCTATAATCTTGAAATTTAGCAAAAATACTCCGTTTAATGTGCAGAGATCTGTTACGAATGGGATTTTTGAAAATCAACTTCCAAGGGGATTAAGGAGGCGTAATAGACAAAATTTCTGTTTTCAACAATCAGACTTACAGATTTTTAAATTTGGGATCATGTTTCTTTTAATGAGAACAGATCTAGTAAAAATGGTGTATCAGGAAATCGGCTACGAGAGGGGCACAGATGTGTAAATCTTTTCTGTTTTAGAAATTCAAGTCCTGTCCATTTTAAATTAAGAGAGGTGAGTGACATAAGAATATTTTTCAATACATTTGAAGCTTTAATAAACTCAAAGTCAGTGGCGCAACAGCCCATAAGGGCCAGGGCCTACTGTGCCCAACCCAGTATACGTGACCATTGGGAGCCGAGGTGCATGAGCAGATGTTTCGATCAGGTGGTCAGTCTGAAGCGAGACCCCCCAGTGTTTAAGTTCCCAAGCAAACTTGGTACTAATTTATCGACCCACCACAGTAGGGATGAAAGGTTGAGTTGACTTTGCCCAGCCCGGGAATAGAACCCGGACCTGTGGTGTGGAAGCGCTATACACTACCTCTCGATCACAGGGCGTTTTAAGGTTTAATGCTAAGACTTAATAACAATAATCTAAAAAGAATGTGTAGTTTTACAGTGTCACGAAATACTTAGTGAAGCTGGCGTGTAACCGCTAGTGATCTATATACCTTATAATATACATACCACTACATTAAATGTACTCCCGTTACTAATAGACGAATATCCTAAACAGTACGACATAGAATTGAATCCGCATTGGTTTCAATTTATTCCTTACAAGTAGATAATGAGAATTGTTTATGGCGCGTAGGTCTCTGACCGAATTATGGGATCTCCCACACAATGCTAATAAACCGAAACAAACTCAGATCCAATCGTTCGGGAAAGCACCGTCGGTGATTACTTGGCTTTAAACACGATTATAAATAGGTGATTAACATTAAAATGACGTTGTCATTAACACGTGGAAACTGCGTTATTGACTGTGTAATTTAATTTAATAAGGAGCTATTGCGAAAGCTGTGATAAGGTGTTCACAAGAGAGTTTAAAATTCTGCTTGAATCATTTTGGACTTCAAGTGCGTTACTTAGTAATAATTTGTATGATTATGTTAACTAAAAAGTTATGTTCGACTTAGAAGAACATTTCGGGGTATAATTTAACTATGCTGAATGATTATGCCAATGACTTGTGTTAATGGATTTAAATCTAATGAGTATTTTCTAAGTTGCAACTTTTAAAGTAGCGATGTTTAAAACTATTAGCTAGTACCAATTGAAATTCGTGGGCACCTTCAAAAGAAATAAAGTTAAAATAATATTTTGTTGCGGTACTCATTTTATATAAATTTTAATTTCCCAATTTTATAATTTCTTCACAATGTTACATAGCAGTAAAAATTAATTAGAAATTTTCCCTTCTTTCCATTTTTAGTAAAATTTTGAATTTTGTTAATCTTTACAGGACGGGTGGCTGACATGTCGACCGAAAAGAATAGTTTTTAAAGGATGGGTTTATTTCAAAAAGTAACTAATTCCATTCTTAACTATTTTCTAAACACCATGGGTTCGGTCAAAACCTATAAATGTTAATAATTTGACTAAATTTTGTTTTGTTTTCAAACAAAAGGATATCAAGTTATGCCTTTTTCCTTTATTTTTTAAACCGCAAATACAGTCGGACCTCTATATAACGAAGTCGCCAAATCCAAAAAAGGTTCGTTATACGGAAATTTCGTTATATAGAGGTTCATCTCTTTCAATTATCTTTATTAAACGAATAAAACAAATTTTGAATTCATAAACACTATATATATATATAGAGTAATTATTCACACCTTTTTGTAAATTAATATCTATTTAATATCTATATCTCACCTATCAAAAAACTGCAAGGAAAGTTTTTTGACTCCTTTATCTACTTCCTGTAGAATTAATTATTTTTCTTTGAAGCTCAAACACTCAAGTTTTGACATTTTCGAGCTACTAAGAAAAGAAAATATCAGTGCGAATGATCAACACTACAAATCAACGGAGATTAATCAAAGACACAAGGACACGAGACAACTCCACTTATGGTGAAAGGGTATATCGAAGATGTTTCCAGAGAACTGGACAATGGGGGTTACAGGTTGTACTTCTTGAATGAAATGCCCAAAATCCTATTGTTCTCGGCGAGTTAGGCACTTAATAAAACCAAGATTTATGACCACCATAAAATATGTTAAAAGAGAGAACAACTTGGAATGTCCAGAAATACTTTAAAAATAGCGAGACGAAAAATTGAATCACAAGAGAAAAAGTTCGTTGTATAGAAAATGTACTTCACTATTGGAAGGTTATTTCATGAAGAAAACCATGAAAGGTGCTTGGTTCCAGGAAAAAGTTCGCAATATAGAGGTTCATTAAATGGAGGTTCAACTGTACTTCCAACGGTTAGCGGATGAACATGTTATCTTTTAACCATTGTCCGACGGCATACGGTAGTATCAATTATTAACACTAAAAGGGGGATGTCAGCGTAGCTGAAATCACATTATGAAGAGTGGGGTTTGTTCTCAAAATTGATCTTATATAAAAAATTAAAGCATTTTTATTATTCGGGATCATTTTGTTTATATGGTTTGATTTATTAAAGTAAATAGAAAAAAATATAAATGATTTAAATTAAAACTAAGTTTTATATCAAATAATTGACATCTCTCTTTTGGTGTCATGTAATATACTAATTATTATCACACAACCTCTGACAATAAAGTTCGGTGAACAAGTCAGAACGGTCGATCTGGCAACACTGGCGAAACAAAACACTGTAAATGCGTAGCGGAAGGTGTTAACCACCTGCCCTTATCATTGTTCAGTTGAGACTCATTTGTGTTCTATGTAAGACTTGTTCTACAAAGTGCTTGTTTAGTACGTTGGTTCTTGTCTCAGAAAAGGAAGATAAACGAACCAATGATAACTTTAAAGTTTTGTTTCAAGCTTGGAAACCAAAAGAAATTTATGTGATGCTGGTTCGCCGGTTTTCGAAAAGCAGGGAAAGTGTTTCTGACAACCCCCATGGTGGAAGACTGACGACCTCCGTCGGTGACGAAAACATTGAGAAAGTGAAGAAATCAATCACTAAAGGTTGTCAATTAACTGTACACATGATAGCTGATGAACTGCAAATTAACCGTGAATCCATGCGACAAATCATTACCCAGAATTTTCGGGAGAGAAAAACTTTTATCCATATTGCCCCCAACGAAAGGGGAGGGGGCCAACCCATCCAAAGAAGACTTCTGGGAAAACCGGAATGGGATCCAGTGGGATAGTTGGGGACTTTTTCCCAGACAGTAGAACTTTTAAATTTCATCTAGCAGTGCTTCAAACTTTCAATACTTCGATCCAATATTCAATCATAATTTTCTCACGCCCCCCCCCCTCCAATAAAAAAAATTAAATTCTATATATTATACTTTGACGCTGGGTACAAAAAGGGGTTTAACCTCTTAACCACCAGCGTATAAAATGTCTCACCAAAAAGAAATTTTTCCCGAAGTATTATTTCCCCCAAGTAGACTTTTCTGTGCCCACCCCAGGAAATTATTCCACAGGCTTTGGGAATGCAATAAAGAACCGACGTTTTTGGAAATTTCATTTCAGAAAATTTGTTTTTATTTTTTTCCCTCCCCACCCAATTATCCATACACGCATCTCGGGGAAAACGGGGGAAATTTGGGGGAGCGAACCAAACTTTTAATCGGAATTTAAAGGGATTAATTATAAAACCATACAAATGATCAAGGTAAAGATAAATTTTTTTGATATAATTTTATATATGACAAGCCCATGGGGGTAATTAAAACTGATATTATATTAACTTAATATTTTTAGTTAATAAAAAAAACATTTTGGATATGGTTTTTTTATAGGGGATTATTGGGTATTTCATTTTTTTTTTGAAAATTATTTTGATGTTTTTTTTCAAAGTTATTAATTTTTTTAAAAAATTTTTTGTTTTTTGATTTTTTAAAATCCGCGCCCCCCCATAGAGTTTTCATGCCCCTAGGTCGCACCCCACAGTTTGGGGAAAGCTGTTTACGTTTAACCTTTGTACTATTCCGGGCCTTTTTAGTCAGAGGGTTTTTAAAAAATGTCATGAATGCCTTTTTCAAATAAAAAAATGGCCCGTTAAAAAAAAAAATTTGAATGCTTATCGGAAGTTAAAATTAATAATAAAAATTATTATACATACATTAGTCGAACCAAACTGAACTAAACTCGAAATTCAACGCGTGCACATTTTACACTTTAAATCTACTTAAAAGTATCTTAGATGTGAAAGCTGTTTCCCTTTCTTACTGAGACCTTCTGTTTAAAATCATAACTGAAAAATGTGTAAATATATTCAAAACATAATAATATTTACTATACATTTTAGGGTTTCATGTTTCATGTACAAAAGTATGAAGATAGGCACATAAAAAATTCTTCACCATTTTATAAAATACTTCTTACTACGATGAAAAAAATTATTTTCATTTGAAGAGTACCAAGCATCGTAAAGTACCAAGCAGATAGGAAAATTCTCAGAAATAATAAAAAATATGTAGCCTAAGAAAACATAAAAGAATTCGAAAAAAAAAAAAAAAAATGAAATTTTTCTCTGCTGTAAAGTAGAAAAGAGCTCTCGGTCCAGTAGACTTATTTTTTGCCCAATGGCTCCCGGCAATTTTGAAAAAGTGAATAACAGGCTTCAAAAATACTTTCAGTTCGGTTTCTTTACTGAATATTGTTGCGTCGATAGAAATCTTTCCACAAAGTTCTTAAATATTTTGCATGAATATTTTATAAGGCAATCGCGTAATGTTGTGTTTATTTTATATAACCCATTTAAAAATTTACATTGAAATAAGTGGGTGAGACGTTCCGAAAGTAAGTTTTCCTTCTTTTTGGAAGATAAGGTAGTAAAATCTGGTCAAACAAACAATCACCATAAGAAACTACATTTTTTTCTCTGGTTAAATTACGGGAAGAGAATGAGCGTAGGAACGCATGCGTAGAGCTCCGATGAAGAGAGAGTAGCAGCGATTTGGCGTGCCTGAGGGTATTTGAGTACAAATTATGATGACAGCCAGACATATTGTTGTTGTTTCTAATGCCACCTGTCCGACGTAGTCAGATCGAGGCCCACGAAATTCATCGTGGCAAGGGGCGAGATGTACGCCTGTCATTGGTCTTAGCACCATACAGGTGACAGTACGATTTTGATCGGTGAAATTCCCGAAGGGACGAAAGATCATTACGATAGATGGCGCCATCATCTATCTCCACCTCCACAATTTAGGCATGGAACTGAATGGGAGGGAAATATTCTCCAGTCCCCTGCACTCGTGATTCCTCCCACAAGACTTTCGGACCCACTGATTTAACGAGCATGTACTCCGTGTGTACTCGGAGGGTATTTAGTGGCATTGGGCATCGAACTCAGGCCTTCCGGTCTGGAGTCCAATGCTGTAACCACTAGGCTACCCACAGCCCTTGGCAGACATGTACGTGACCCGAATAGAAGTGCATGCTGTTACCCGGTATGAATGGATACATGAGAGCAGAATGTTCATCCTCTATGGACGCTTACAGACATTGTATTCTGAACATAGCATGTTTCGTTGAATGGTTGGTTGCTGGTGTAGCATGTCCAATGAATAAAGGCAGAATGTTACGGACGAAGGTCGAAATAGGCATCCCTCTACATCCACAAACGAAAATAACCTTGCTGGAGTTCCACACAAGGTGTTAGAGGACACCTATTTCGGTGTCAGAGGGTCGTTCCAACTGTGCATTGCTTGTGTTTAAGTCCATCACATGGTCCATAATTCTTTGTTTACCACGTGAGAGAAAGAAAGGAAAATAATTTAGATCCTATTACAGTCCACCCCTGTTATTTTTTTAGCTTTTTTTGTCGTCACGTTGGGCGATAAGTTCACCAAGCTAGTTACCTTTCCTTTTTGTTGTTTAAAACAAGAGCCCATTATTAGTGACGATTTGGTATCTGCAATTAGTAATTCCCGTTAATTACCTTTGCTTTGGAAATCCAACTATGTAGTAGATGGTAACGGTCATTACCTTTTATTCGACACTATGCTGTTATTCGGATAATACGTGCGATCACCGGTCATTGTTTACGAGACAAAAACAAGGTTTAATTGTTTTTAAATTTTTTTTTTTGGAAAAAAGATGGTAATTATTAGATGGTGCTTACGGAAAAAAATGATAAAATGATGGAGATGCAGTTCGAAAAAAGGACAGAATCCGCATGAATCAAGACAAGGTACTTGGTTTTGCAAAAGTCGTTTGAGTAATTTTAGAATGTGTTTAATATCTTTTTAAGAAAATAAGTCACACTCAGGAATTTTTTCACAAAAAGGTTAAATTTTTCTCCTTTGAACATCCATTCTTTTTCAGAATGTTCTTAACTTCCTATTTTTTATTAGCTAAAATAAATTTTGTTTTTGTCATTCGAATATTTTTTTTTTTACTAAGATATCCTTAGTTTCCTACTTTTAGAAGCGGAGTTTTTCATTAATTTGCTTTTAACGTCTAAAAAATTTCAATTTTTCTCCTTCAAATTTCGATTTCTTCCTTTCAAAATGTTCTTAATTTCCTATTTTTCGAAAGTTAAAAAAGAATATTCTATTTTTGTCCTTCGGATATCAACTTTTACTTATTAGAATGCCTTTAATTTCCTATTTTTAGAAGTCGTGATTTTCAAGAATTTGTTCTCGTCTAAAAAAATTTCCCTTTCGAATTTTGATTCCTTCTTTTCAGAATGTTCTCCATTTCATATTTTTGAAAAGTTATATATAATTTTACATGAATTCATTCATAAAGTTCTAATGTTTTCCGATTTTGCTCCTTCGGACAAAACGCCATATTTTTCCCAGTCTGCCTGAACGCGACTTTGAAAAACATGCTTTGGCGTGATTTGAAAAAAAAATCTTCTCCAAGGGGTGGGCTATATATATATATATATATATATATATATAATGGGAAATTATCCCTCAGAAACAAAAGTCATGAAAAAATCAATATACTATTATTAAAAAAAAAGAGACATTATCCCAACCTCTCTCTTCGAAATATAGTTTTACTCTGAAATAAAAAAAAAAGTAATGATTACACTAATAAAAGGCAATAAAAATTAGAGCTCATTGGCGCCAGAATAGGCACAACAACAACAGCAACAAAAAATAGGAAAACTTTGCTTTAGCCACCTAATGACGTGGAAGCATCTACCCCAGTGAGAGAAAAATCATTTCTGGTCAGCGCTTAGGTGAAGAAAACTGTGCGACAGTTCCTTGCATCGCAGGATTTCGAGTTTTACCAGAGAGGTTTCTTCAAACTGATTGCATGCGGTGACAAATGTCTGTGGAAGTACGTATCCGATGGACAGAACCCACGACGCTCGGTTCCACACCCGAGTAACATGACCACTAGACAAAAGTGATTACTTCTGTCCGGAGGCTGTTACTGGCTTATGTAGATGATATCGTTGCACACTCTCCCACCAGTGAGTCAGTAGATAGGGGAAAGAACGATACATTTGTTATGGTGAGCGTGTGAGTTGTTGCTGTTAATTGGTGGTGTTGCTTCAAGGAAGTCTGACGGCTTTGATTGCTGCGTCAAGTGGGTCTGACGGCCTTTGATTGTTCTTTGTGTGGGTAGATGGCTACACGACATCTGCGCGGAGGTTGCATTTTTTCTTACTTCAGAGTCAAGGCAATGTGGCAATGAGTATCCGGAGGAAAGAACCTGCGACCTATGGATTCGCAAACATATAACATACCACTGGACAAAAGGGATCCTTTTAGTCTAGTGGTCATGCTATTTGGCTACGAAATCGAGCGTAGGGGGTTCTGTCCGTCGGATACACACCTCCACATTGGTGACTTGGACGTGATCTGAACACGCAACCTTCTGATCTGTCTTGGCTGGTGGGGGAGTGTGTAGCGGTATCATCTATATAAGCTAGTAACAGCCTCCGGACAGAGGTGATCCCTTTTGTCCAGTGGTATGTTACGTGCCTACAAAATCCATAGGTCACGAATTCCACCCTCTCGATACTCATTGCCACATGTCTCAATGTCAGTAGCGGCTATGCCAAAAAGTAGTGCAAGGTGTACAAATCATGATGCCACGATGTAGTTTTTTATGGCAATAAATTTTCGGTGTGAAAAAAAATCACGAAACTTGTTTTCGGAATATCATTCGTACATCATCACATAGAGTGCAGAACTGAAAACCCAGAGTTAAGATTGACTATGATATCGTAAATCAGATTCTAACGACTCTTACTTTAAGCATCCAGAGCGAAACCAGCTTCACAATTACTGTGATATTTGATCACCAAAATCTTACAATATATGAATTGATTCCTTGTTTACTAAATACGAATGCACTTACTGTAATTTAGTGTAATTTAAGACAAACTGAAACAGTCCTTTGAATGATTCGTTTTGGATTTCGCAATTTTGAAAAACAATCAAATCTTTTTTTTTTAAAAAAAAAAAAAAAAAAAAAAATAGCCCCTTTGAAATTTTCTTTTTTAAAACTTTTAGTATTTCAATTTGAGACACTGAGGAGATACCTATGCAGAATTATTTGATGCATTATTTTTTATTTCAGTTAAATTCGATATCTGAATGTGAAAAGCTTTTGTTTCTACAGTCTGTCTGCCTGTAATCAAATGCAGATATTTTAAATCGATTTATATTCTATGCTGCTTATGGTATTGTCTCATATAGAAGTTTTATGAAAAAAAAAAAAAAACAGTATTCTTCACTCGTAGAAGATTATTTATGATCCAAATCAAAAAGACAATTTTTCATGTAACCATTTAATGTTAAAATGTTTTGAAAGAATAATTTTTATTCATATATAGAAATGTCTCTTATATGAATAAAAAAAGAAAAAGAAAGTAATTGTATAGGAATTTAAAGGTTATATATTTTTGTAAATTTGTGTGTGTGGGGAGAGAGGAAAGCAGCCGACGACTCCAGTTATTTGAATAAAATATTTGTTAATGGTCAAAGACGAACATATGTCTTTAGGAAGAAAAATTGAAGTATATACTAGAAGAAATATTACAACAGATTATTTATACAGTAGTTACAGTTCTACTCCACAGTCGCTACTGCCCTCCCATTTAAACGGCTTAACCTAATTAACATCACATCAAATAAGGCTGGTGCCATTACTGACGAGCAAACTGGTGAGGGATGGTTTTGTCGGCTGCTTGAGGGTTCATTGGCCGTGGGAAAAATCCCACCAGCTACGATTACAAGATCTTGGCTGTTTGTGAAGCTACAACGCAATTACTAGCTGCTGGTCTAGCTCCTGCTAAAGTTGTCTTCTTCATAGATTCCCTAGCTGCAATTTTAGCTTTAAGCAGTAATACACCAACTGACTGCCTTAACACAATTCAGTGCCGAATTAAAATTGTGGAGATAATCTCATATGGCTGGACTATGGCTTTACAGTGGGTCCCAAGTCATGTTGGGATTTCCATCAATGAGAGAGCCGACCAAAATGTTAAGCAGGCAGCCGAGTCCTCTCAACTGGAAATCCCCTTGACTCTCAGAAGAGCAAAGAGCATTATTTCCTCATTCACTGACAAATATACTACCATAACTAAAAAAAATCAAGAGCATTGGAAAGCCATGGGAAACTCTGGCCACGGTGGGTCGGATCCCGAAGACCCTGGAGAGCGCCGAGGCTGTTGCTCGCTTTCACCTAACCACTGGACATGACTTTTTGGGAGTATACCTCCACCGTCTTGACCTGGCTGCTGCCGAGGCCTGTCCAGTCTATGGCAATGCCAGAGTAGATGGCGACCCACTGTTCCAATGCATTGGACTCGATGAATACCCGACTGACGACATCGTCAGTCTGTTCTGGGAGGCTCGGCGTCAAATGGTCAAGAAGCCAAGCACGGGCGTTGGATAAATAAATAAAATAAATAATTATTTACAATAGTGTAAATAGTATGCATTTTAATCAAGCCTTACAATGTTCCAGGAATGGATCTCTGAACAGCTCCATAAGGAGGAACTCGAGACAAAGTCTCTCTCTTATAAGATAAGCCAACATACTCGTCAATATGGTAACCTTTGCTGCCTGTTTTATGGTAGTCATATTCTTGTTTTTCAAGTTCAAGTGAACTCTGTCTATAAATCACAGTCTTCCCACAAGGAGAGCACCCCTGCGGTTAAAATAACACCCCTGCGGGTAAAATAAATTAATGTAGAAAATTTTCAAAGATTCCGCAAAGTTTCAGTTAATAGTAAGAATAAAATTTTTTAAAATAAGAAATGCTTCAAATTTTGAAAATAATTTCTACTAATTAAAAAAAAGCAATAAAGTGAATGAATTAATAAAGTGTAAACAATTCTTTTTAAAAATTTTTTTAAAAAGGTACAAACAAATCTTATTTTCTTAAAAAAAATCTTAAAAAAGTATAAATAAGAGGAAAAAAGTAGTCTGATAATTATTCATTTCGTAACTTTAATATTATTTTTGGTCTGCTTATTTCAATCTTTAACAGAAAATATAAAATTATTTTAAATAAATTTTATTTTAAAAAAATTTTAAAAAGTATTCAACTTGATATAATTATTTCTTATAACACAAAATATACACTTTTGATCAATATCTCAAATTCAACGTGAATTTTGTATGAAAAGTTTTCACAGAAATTTAATTAAGATGATAACTAGTTGTTGACAGTGTACAATTTGCTTTTAGTTTTTAAAAATATTTTATGAATTTGTAAATAATATTAAAGAAAGAACAGATCTAATACACTCATTACAAATTTACTAACGTCAAAATTCTCAATTATCACAAAATAAATCATTCAATTAACAAATTATGTATTTTATATTTTAAATTAAAAATGCAAAACATTTAACTTCATTAGTATTTAAAAATGTTATACGCGCGTAAAATTAATCACGTAACTTGAAATCATAAAAAGAAAATGAAGGCGGAATAGCTGAAATACAGTAAACCGTAAATCATCGATAATGATCTGTTATAAAATTCTTAAGTTAAATTTCCATATTTTCAAGCTATACCATCTAATATTAGAACATTAATATACAATAATTATTTATACTTTGCTCCAAAATGCCTTTTAAATTAAAAAGAAAAATAAGTTATTTAGAATTAAATTAATTATTTACCTCATTAATCACATTTCTATATCGCATTTTTACCATCAAAATCACCTCTGTAGTTTTGCGAACTGAAAAATCTCTTATTACAAATCAGATGAAAAACATTTTTCCTTTCGGAACATAATTACTTGTGAAAATATTTTCGGAACTCATGCAATAGATATTTCAAAACTATTTTTCGATATTGATGCAATTAAGATAGCTCAAATTTGTAAAACATGTTTTTGGACCACCATATATATCTTTTAAAAGCTATTTGGAAAAAAATTATTCTAAGTTAATTTTTTGCCGAAATATTGTATTTAAATAATTTTTTTTGTCAAAATGTCCTTAAAACAATTTTATACATTTATTCTAATCTAAGTGAAACTAAATATCAGGAAAATTATCTATTTATGCGCTTTTTTAAAATCACGGTTCCGAACGTAGTCGAAAACCTTAACTTGACTAACCCTAGAAGATGAAAAAATGGAAACCCTAAAAGATGACATCAGAGTTTCCAGATTGGTGATTTTAGCACCCTTGGTTACAGATTTGGCGACAAATTACCCTGCCAATGAACCAATTAGAAGTCTCTGGAATCGATCCTTCTGGAAATTTTTGTAAGGTTATATAAAGACCGATTGAGCTCAGAAAGGAGTCAGTGAGAGCAGCCTCTAAGCTCTCACCCAAGCCAAAAAA
>BMAV01001337.1:335339-349539 GCA_019973955.1 Trichonephila inaurata madagascariensis | reverse complement strand
AAAAAAAAAAGAGAGAAAGAAACCACCCCCCGCCCCCCACACCCCACCCCCGCCAAGACAGCACACCCGAGGACACCTCCTTTGTGTGCGCCACTGATATTAACTTCTCAGTGAGGGGTAGAATTCTTCATTTCTTATAAGTGCTTTCTTCACAAGTGAAAAGCGTTCTATTCAAAGCTTTCTTTCTTTCTCTCTTTTTTTTTTTTAAAATTTCACATTTAAATACCCATTGGAAGACAGTATTTTTCACTGTGTGTTCTGAAAAAAAAATATTAACTTTATTGGATTAATTGTTATTAATGCAGTGCTTCTCAAACTTTTAATATTGGCGACCCAATATTCAATCAAAATTTTCATCTCGCCCCCCTCCAAACAAACAACAATGCATTGAATTCAATAATACTATATTTTTACGTATATATACGTCTCCCTCAACCGTTGCGTTACATGCCTTGGACGTATATACACATCTTTCCGAAGTACAATATTTTCTGTGCACTGCCACCCATGAAATTATTCCGAAGGTTTTGGAATACAATGAAAGGACCTTGACGAGTGTTTGTGAAATGTTTACTTATATCAGAAGATTTTTTTCCCTTATTTATTCCTTTTCTCTCTCCCCCTTTCTAATACATCACATGCGCGCATCTACGAGGAGAACGGGAGCATTGGGGGAGCGAATCGCGTAACTTTTAATCCGCAGTTAATGGATTAATTATAAAGCGTGCAAATTATCAAGATAAGTGTTAATTTTTGTATATAATTTTATTTATGACAAGCCCATGGAGTCACTGGTAATTATAAACGTTCTTAACTTAGTATTGTAAGTTTAATTATATAATACGTTGTGTAGTATTGATACATTTATAAGTGTATTATATCAATATAAAAATGTTAATTATATACATTTTTTATTATGTCAGAATGTATTTCTTTTGTTTCCCTTTAGAAAGTTAATAATTCTTTTTAAATAATCTTTTGTTTTCGACTTTTCAATGGCCTCGCACTCCCTAGTAGAATCATCACGCCCCCCTCCTGGGGGGGGGCACGCCCCACAGTTTGAGAAACGCTGCACTTATGGCTATTAATGGATTTTCTTTTACTCACACAATAACTATTTATGGGTCAGAGTTTTAAAAGCTTCTTTTTCACATTTTAAGGCTCTTAATTATCTGAAAATTTTTATACACGATTATTTTGGATGACAATACGTTAATTCAACTATAATTAGTAAAAATTAATTGAGTAAAACCAATTAAATTTGAAGAATTAAATTTTAGTCACAATTCCAATTGCTTGCAATGTGAAATAGCTGAATATTGAAACCAGCAATTTAAACTAACCCCTCTTAAAATTTAATTATTTAAACTAATTATTAAATAAATTCAATTTGACTCAACCTTTCATTTGCTCTTAAAATTTAAGGTATGAAAAGTTATGCTACGCGAAGTGTGAAATTAAAAAGGAAATTCCTGTTTAAAAAACTTATTTTTTACCAGTGTTATTGGGAATTTATTTGTGTTCTACGGATTTCTATCAGGACAATAAATAACTTACTTCCTTTTCGAAGAAGTTGATATAAAAAAAATAAGCAAAGTAAGAATCCCTGTATTGATAAAAACAACCTGGGTTTAACCCTTTAACGGGCCTAAAGCTAAAATACACTTTTCTGTGATAAAGTACTTGATAAATATAATGTTCTCATTCTCTATAAACATTATTTAGTCACAAAAAAATATCTGATCTAGAGTTTTTTTCCTGGGTGGTGGCTAGACGTTATAGCCACTGCGCACTTAGGACATTTAACTTACTTTTCAAGACAGAAATAATAAATCATATTACAATAATTTTTTTTATGAAAAATTGATATTTATATAATAATTATTTCAATAACAATTAAATGCAAAGTATAAGTGTAATTAAATAACAATAAAATAATTGTACAACATAGAATACTTACTAAGAATATATATAGAATACTTAGAATATACATTTAAATTGGTATGTATCCACATTTTATATTTCATTTAATTTTTGTATAAAAAGTTAGAAAAAAAGTAATATTTTTGAGAATTTAAATTAGTTATTTTACAAATTTTTTGATTTATTTACTGTGGAACTTTATGATATGTAAACGTTTTCTCCGAGCAGAAAAGCTGTAATGAAAGATTTTCGAACCCGAGAATCTTGTACCACATTCTGTAAACATTGTTTATATTTCCGACCCCCAACATTCTCACATGATTTAAAGTTTTCTCTCTCGAGTGGAGGAAAGCGAAAATTTCCAGGTCATTTTTCTGTTTTATGTGGTCAGTGGATAGAGCCTCCATATCCACATATAAAAGCTTTCCAAAAACCTAAATAAAACCTTTTTTTTTTAATTTTCAAATTTGCTTAATTCATTCAGATGAGAAAAAAATATACTTAAGACATGTCGAAATTTTTTTCAAAGATCAGAAATTTTATTCATAGTAATCAAAATACAATTTGTAGATTTACACCGAGAAAAACTGTTTCTAACTACCCATCAGAGGACATGAAATGCAAAAAAGGTATCGTTCTGCCATCTGTATTGATTCTCGTGCTTCAATTGGACTTCAATTAACTCATGTGGATCTACTAAATATGCATCACCCGCTTGGAGAAAAATTTTTTAATATGTGGCTAGACCTATTAGCCACTGCCCGCTAAAGGGTTAAATAAGCGATGAAAAATAATCAACATTATTCTTTAAATTAACTGTTGATCCATTTTCTGTTTTATGTCAATGCGATTGCTTTTAACGGATACAAAAAATTTCATTTTTACCCTACTTATATTTTGATATGGCATTATTATTCGATGCATTTAATAATACATTTAGTTATGAGGCTCCACAAAAGATTATCAGTTCTTCATTATTTATTCAGAGTTTATATATAATCAGACGGAGGTATCAGTAGCAAAGACTCAATTTAAATGTTTTTAACTACTTATTATCATCTTTGGAATATTTTGATCTGTCTTCCAGAAGGACTTGGATGTTTAAAACTTGTGTGAAAAACTTTCAGAATTTTTGAACTACTTATGTATTTTTGTGAATCCCCACGTATTAGTCACAACATCGTTATAACTCTAATAATAATGTTTTTCAGCTCTATAGGGAACCAAGCAATTGCTTCAAGTTTCCATAAGTTATTGACGGCTTATTAGTATTACAGCTGCAGGAGATAAACGGCCTTGATTAGGATAGGAAAAATATCAAAACATTTCTCAATATTATTCTCAATAGACAAAGGGAATTCGGTAGAAATATGATTTCCTCTGATTTTGTAAATAAATATCTCCTGATTATATATTTTTTTTAATGGGACCTAAAATATTAAAATAAATGGTTCATCGGTAAATAATGTGTTGATAATTACATTATCAGGATATTTATATATAATCAAGGAATTCCCTAAAATAAATCACTACGGAAGTCTTATCTGGTGGAATAAGATTAAAGTGAAAGCTAGAAAAATATATTCAATAATTAATGAATGGTATTTATTGTTCGGTTTTATTCAGAAAACATCCGAAAACAGAGATTTCTCATTTTACAATAATTAAAATGATTTAAATGTACAGCCACTCTTGTCATAGTAACTGTAATTGACTGTCCCGAGCAGTAGTAGAGCCCTCTAGCGACCTCTTATCTTTAATACAGGCCAGGTGAGGAGAGGATATACTCGCTATGAAAAACAATCCATACACTTGTTCTAATTTTTGTTAATGATATTTATTGTCTTTTCTAAATTAATATATAATTGTTGCACTAAAGAGAGAGAGAGAGAGACTCATAGAACCCAACCATGAATTTATCACATTTTGTCCAATCTTTTACGTCTAACCCTCAACAAATGTTATTAAATTTGTTTTTATTTGAGTGATAAAAGATAAGACACTGGAGTCAATAGAAGAGAAGACTTTTTATTTCAATTATGTAACACTTGTTTTTACAATTCTTGGAAGTTTTTTGAAACATTATGGAATGTATAAAGTTTATTCACATGATAAATTTCTTTATTCGTTTGAATATGTTTTTATACATAATTTCGAAAGAATTTTACTGAATTCAAATATCTTTTTACTAAAGATAGAATAAATATCTACTTCCAGAAACAGCAATGTATTTTTTTGTGTATATTCTTCGTAGAATTATTCAAACAGAAACATTATCTCCAGTTGAATTACTTTAATTTCAAATTGTTAGTAACAAATAGCAAAAAAGTATAACGCTTTAACATAATAAATGTCTGGTGTCTCATTCTATTTAAACAATGATCTAATTTGTTACAGAAAAATTAAAATTGCCCTTTTAGAAATTCTTTAGCACACATTTTTCATTTCAAATAAATGAAAAAATGCGCTCAGGAAAAATTACTCAGCTTTAGTATTTTCCCTGTCAATATTATCAGTCCCTATGCAAAAACTGCATTTTACGAAGGAAAAATATTTACATTAAATTAGTTTAACTTGTCTGGAACTAACTATTGCGAAATGTCTACTTTTATTCTCGTTGAAAAAAATTTAGAAGTTCTTCTAGTGGAGTTCTTTTCGTTCTGAGATCTATTACTTATATGCAAACAATTTTCTTCCTAAAACTAAGTTTAAAATTTTACATTTATTTCTAACTCAACTTAATGAATTAAACTAAAAATATAGTGAAAAAAAGAATGACTTTTCCAAATGATAAAAAGAGAAGAAAATTTTTTTCACTTTCGTAAATGAACCATATAATGTGTTATATAATCACACGTGTTTTAAAAATTCAGTGAAATTCTTTTAAAGAATATGTGAATGTGAGTATTCTTAAGATAATTTATTTAAAAATGATTTAATATTATTACAAATCTAGTCCTCAAAATTTAGTATTATAATTTATAACTCATAGATGTTTCAAGAAGTAAGGTAACGCAACGGTACCTCCTTCTACAAGTCGCAAGGAACAAAGGACAAGAATAAAAGCCCTTAACGACTGGCCCGAATAAGGATTTCTTTCGTTTTAAGGCATCCGACTACGTTCGGAACCGTGATTTTAAAAAAGCGCTTAAATGGATAATTTTCATAATATTTAGTGTCACTTAGATTAGAATACAAGTATAAAATTGTTTTAAGGACATTTTGACAAAAAAATTTATTTAAATACAATATTTCGGCAAAAAATTAACTTAGAATAACCTTTTTTCCAAATGTTTTCTATTTGTGAAAAATGCTTCTATGATAATAATATTTTGCCTGTATATAGCTCAGATCTCTGTACAGAGGCTCAACTAGAATTTTTAAAATATATAACTTAGAAGTGGGTTTATCCATATTTTACGACAACGGAGGGGAGCAATTTTAAGAAAAAAACGCCAATAATTATTTCAATTGGTGGTAACTCTGAAAATAATGTGAATTTTTCAAAAATTCTAGTTGAGCCTCTGTAGAAAGGTTTGAGCTATGTACAGGCAAAATATTATTATAATAGAAGCATTTTTCACAAAAGTAGGACATTTGGAAAAAATATTATTCTAAGTTAATTTTTTGGCAAAATATTGTATTTAAATAATTTTTTTTGTCAAAATGTGTCTAATCTAAGTGACACAAAATATCATGACAATTATCCATTTATGCGCTTTTTGAAAATCACGGTTCCGAACGTAGTCGGATACCTTTAAGGCTTTATCACACACGCATATTTGGAGCAACTGTTTAAGACTATTTTTCAAGTAGCTGAGGGTAAAGGGTTGCCGTAAACAAAACAACAGGCTCTGATGTAAGCCGCGCTCTGTCTCCACATTGAAAAATTTTTCACCGATTTTTCTGCTTTGGAAAACGAACATCCAATATCTTTTATTTCGCTTGCTCTTTTGCCGATGGGCGTAAACAGAAAGGGAGTACCATTCTGTTTAAAATATTATACGCCGTTAAAATATTATACACCATTAAAATATTATACGCCATATCTGATTAGTTTGACGAAATCGAAGCTGTCATTTTTGCCGCCATCTTGTTTATGACGTAGGACGCCGAAGAACCCATTGGCTGGAATTTCAAGCAATTTTTATTTGGAACAACTTTTTCAGCTCCCAGGGAAAAAGTTGTTGGGAGCCGTTGCTATGGCAACTAGGTAGAATTGTTTGGAATTGGTTGGAAAATTGCTCCAAACGTGTACGTGTGATAAGGCCATTAGTTGTCTAAGGTGTGCACTTCGGACCCGAAGGTGGCCAGTTCCAATAACACTGCTCCCAAACAACACTGAAGGTTACCATGGGCCATTCTCCCCTCCGTCCCCTCTGCCGCCGAACCGATGACCGAAGAATTGAACACTAGATGACAGCACAGCCTAACGATACTGGTTGATTATGCATTCATTCCATAGAGAGTCTAAGACATTTTCAATAAATCAAGACTAGTGATTCAGAAACGGCAACGGTGCACGTATCAACTAGACCCACCATCTCAACAAGAGATTGCCTGCAACGTCAACGAAAAAACGTTCCAACGACACTCAACCCTACTGGAGGTGTATAACAATTGCAGTAATTGGCTAGAAAAACCATCATCTCTCAGTATTGTTCAGAAAGTCCAACAGATAAAGTAACTTTTTTTCTCTAGGAAAGAGTATGTAGCGACTCCTTCTTCAGGTCACAAACAACAAAGGGCACGAATGAAATCCCTTAACGACTGGCCCGAATAGGGATTCCTTTCATCTCAGTCGTTTAAGGCAGTGTTCCCCAACCTTTTTATTGCAGGCGGACCAGTCAACGTTGGATAATTTTGCCACGGCCCGCTGAGGGGGAGGACGTTGATTGTTTTGATTTAATAATTTTATTTTAATTGTATTTATATAAACGTGCCTTCAGAATAAAATATAGCAACACCAAAAATGAATATAAAGTGATTAACAAGTAATATAAAGTAATTTTCATAAAAAGTAGCCCAAACCCAAGAAAAATATACCGCAGTAAATAAAATGGAAATAATTTAATGTTTCTTGTGTGGACCAAATACTGGAGACCACTGGTCTAAGGCGTACACTTCAGACCCGAAGGTGATCTGTTCAAATAACACTGCTCCCAAGCAGCACAGAAGAGGTGCTGTGTTCCATCAGGACAACGCCAGGCCACACACTTCTGTAATGACTCGCCAGAACCTCTGGGAGCTTGGTTGGAAACTTTTAATGCATCCACCATTTAGTCCGTACCTGGAACCAAACGATTACTACCTTTTTCTCGCATTGCAGAACTTCCTGAGTGATAAGAAATTTGGATCAAGGGAAGATTGTGAAAATAGATTACTAGAATTTTTCGCCAATAAAGGTCAAGACTTCTATGAAAGAGTCAGTATGAAGCTACCTTTAAAATGGCAACAAATTATACAACAAAATGGTACATATTTGACCCAAATCGGACAATCCGAAACATGTTAAATAAAGTTTGGAATTTCATACAAAAATAATGGATTTCTTTTCCCCCAATCTAATATAAGCAACATCTCAAGAATAGAATTTGTCCCAGTTCCTTCTTCAATTAAATGCCGTTAATTAATAGCGGACTTGCTTGAAAGACATTTAAAATCCCATTGCATTACTAACAGCTCATGCAACTGGACTTTCTATTTCAAATAAGGTAACACTTGAAATTGATTCACATTCTGATTCAATTACTGTAGATAAATTTATACACAAAAACCATGAAGTATAGCAGAAGAACTAGATAAAGTTATTAAAGAGAGATATGCACCAATGCGTCCTATTAGAGATACTGTCATTAAATACAAAAAGAAATCTCTTTTTTGAAAATGGAGGGAGACGTGGTGACTACCTGAAGAGAACTTACTCCTATTTAATGACGATAACACCTACCAGTATAGAATTAATTCAAATGAGCATTTTCTTCGGCAGGACAATTTGTAACAAAAATACGAATCTGTTCGAAAGATGAAACGCTGGACGATCCGTGTTTTTTAAAAGCTTATTTTCAGAAACACAAGAAACGAAGAAATATTTTTTTAATTTCATATGTACTATTTTTATTTGATTTTATGATGAATTAAGTTTTTTAAAATTTATTCCAATAAAATAAAATTTATTTTCAGAACAAATGATTAAACCGAATGTTTAATTATATTTTCAGTTTTATTATGCAATTTCAACTATGCTAATCTTTATATATAAAAATCTTCTGTGTGTGTATGTGACTGTGAACTCCTTCTAAACAGCTGGATCGATTTTGAGGAAATTTTTTGTGTGCGTTCAAGTGAATTTGAGAATGGTTTAGAATCGCAATTCGGTCCGATATCGTAATTAGTTAAAAAGATATTAATTAAAAACATTCAACTCAATATTCACCTGCATTGTTGTAACAAAGTTATTGTTGTACAAATGACGTAAGGTGGCGTCGAAAATCGATTTTCAGCCAAACTGGCCAAACGGAGTCTTCATTGTTACAAAAATGTAGACGAATCGTGTTTTTTTCTCGTTTTTAATTAATATCTTTTTAAATAATCCTTATATGTATAATTCTTCTGTGCGTATGTGTGTGACTGAACTCTTCCTAAGCGGCTGGACCAATTTTGATAACATTTTTTCTGTGGGTTCAAGTGGATTCGAGAATGGTTTAGATTCACAATTCGGTCCAATATCGCAATTGATTAAAAAGATGTTAATTAAAAACCTTAAAACGCATAATTGTTTTACCCCTGTGTGCTGTTTGTTCTGCTAATGCGCGGCAAGAAAAAAAAAGAAAGAAGAGGGGAGAATTTTCCGATATTTTCGCCGTTTTTAAAATTTCAATCTAATTTTTCTATCAAAATCAGCCAAAAAATAATTACAGAATCGGAAAGATTATTCATTTCGCCACGGTACGGCATTTATCTTTATATATATAATTCTTCTGTGCGTGTGTATGTGACTGAACTCCTCCTAAACGGCTGGACCAATTTGGATGATATTTTTTGTGTGGGTTCAAGTGGATTCGAGAATGATTTAGATTCACAATTCGGTCCGATATCGCAATTAGTTAAAAATGATCCAAAACTATGTAAGGGCGCGTGATTGTTCATAAAAAATCATGGGCAATATTCTTGAGGCCACTATTTTGAGCGGCAAACTTCCAGGTGAAGTTGTACTTCTACCATATATTCCAATGATTATTTCAGACTTACCTACCCATTCACATGTTTGCAATTTCCAATTTGCTATGACCATTAATAAGTCAACAATAATGACAAATTATGGCTTAGATTTAGAAAACCCTTGCTTTTCGCACGGCCAATTATATGTTGCATGTTCGAGGTCTGGCAAACTATCGCATTTGTTTGTTTATACCCCTCAAGGATTAACCAAAAACATTGTACATTCAACGGCATTACGATAAAATTATTTTTTTGTGTATTAAAAAAATATACCTGTTATGAAAATAGCTCGAGTCTTATCTTTTTTACCTTTTAATCAAAACAAGTTTTCTATTCAGAATAGTTTGTATAGTCAACATAGAGTTCATTGTAAATACATACTCACACGCAATCGATAGGTCGAATTATGGTAACTGTACATGTGATGATGTCAGGTATTGTAATAACTTTTTTTATAAAAAATTGCATCAAAACGGTCCAGATTGTTACAACTTATTCAAAAAAAGTTTGTAATATTCGGATTTAAGACGTGTGTACAGGACAACGTCTGTCGGGACCGCTAGTGTGTAAGTATTTTTAATAAATAGTCCAATCCTAATCCTGGAATTTGGATAATGTAATCCCGAAATCCCGGGATTGAAAATAAATATAACCCGGGATTGCACACCTTAATTTATATTCATGTTCTATGAAGCACTGCAGGATCAACAACTTGAATGGCCATGGTATAATTTGACTTTTCATTTTGTCAGTGTCACTAACTGGAGAATGTCAAACAGTATTTTTCACGTATCCTTACAAGAAAAATTAAACAGCTCCTGCAACCATGCTCTTGTTTTCCAAAGTTTTCATGTCTAGAAATCTAGGTGGCCGCATTATTGGGCTTCCTTTTTCCATCTATGGCCCGAAGAACTCTTTCTCGCTTCTAAAGTTCAGTTTGCAAGTGCCCCATTTACGCTGCATATGTTTTGCAGAATTATATTTAATAAATCCTGCTATATATACAATGTGCACATGTTCTTACGATGAAGCTATTTTGAAAAGAGAATATTTATGAACGTGAGTATTACATCATCTAGTTTGTATTTAATTAAACACAAACTTTAATTTTCTTTAAAAAAGCATAAAAACCGTAAATGAAAATTTTTCTTAATTTTTAAGTAATTTTTGAAAGTATAGTCATACTTTTTGGACACTATATTTTTAATACAGTATTTGAGATTTTTTGTGAATTAAACCTCATTCATCTTGATTGCTTTTTTGAGAGTTTTATATAATAATCGTTAAAAAATAAAAACAACAACAAAACTTGATAAAATGTTTCAATAGAAAAGAACAGGCGTTAATGATTTCAAAGATCAACTCCTCATGTTTAAGCTTTTAGTAAGCAGGATACGTTTAATTAATCAAGTAAAAAGTAAAAAAAAAAAATAACCAAACTTTCATTAACAGTTAATTTGAATATGAAAGGTACTTGAAAAATAAATTGAGTCTAGTGTTGCATAAAAATATTTATGTAATCAACATAAAAGCCGCATAATATACCAAAACTTTTAGGTTTTATAGGGAAAATTATGAAAAAAAAGCATAAAAAGACATTCATAATGCAAGAAACTAGTCATTCATTTGTGAAGGAAAAATGATAATAAACTGCCTTTGAAAAAGCTTTTAATTATCTGCGATGTTTTAAGCATGGATGAAGAATATATTCATGTGAAAGAGGTATTAATGTAAAAATGAATTTTTCGAATCCTTTTGTGTTTTCATTTATTTTTATTTAATACTATCGAAAATACGAAGAAATATTTCAGAGGAACAATGCTCATGTAAAAGCAATTGCATTTCAATAATGGATAGTTGTTTTCTTATTCAGATTTAGAATTCAGTAAAATAAATACCTTCTTATTTTCAAAAATACAATTCAAAAGAAAGGAAGAAGTATGTGTGATGCCCTTATTTTAAATTAAAAACTGGGTTTAGCTTCATAAATACCGTTTATGTTTTTTTTTTATATTATTTTTTTATCGCATAATCTACTACCCAATTAGCTACGAATATAAAATACATTTTTAATCAGACTTGGTTTTCAATGCCAGAAGTCAGTTTCATTTTATCTTTGTTTCATAACTTCCAAAAAATACTTTAAGGATCTTAAATTGAAATACAACATGAAAAAAAAAAAAAGCTGAAACAGAGTTTATTAATATAGCACAGGGATGTCCAGTTCATATATATATATATAAATCTACAATGTATTTGCCTGTCACCTGTGTTCTTGGTTTAAAATAAATCCTTTTTGATAATAGAAATGTCCTTTAGATTACAATAGATTTATATTTAATCAAACAGTTACACTTGATTTTTCTATAATAAATTACTTTTTAAAAAAATTCCGAATTGGATTTTGTATATCCTTTACTATGGATGGAGTATGATTCTCTGTGTGTGTGCGACTTTCTTTTCTCCTCCTCCTTTTCTGTTTGGAGTGCCCAAAAAACAAGAGGCAGCCAGAGATGTTTTTTAAAGTTTAAAAAAATATATATTCAGGACGGTTAAGATAAAGGGCAACGTATACTTAATCGTTTGCGAATGACAGCACTATCAAATTTCAACAATGACTAACGAAAGATCCATTCAAAAGGAACACCGTAATTTAAAAAAAAATGGCAACTGTAATATTTTAAACATTATTTGATCATTTCATTATTATATTATATAAACATTATTATATTATCTATGCCTGTATACATGAAAAATAATGAAAATAATAATAATAATTCATTCTGTTTTAAATTTTCCCTCAATAAATGTTTTTTTGTTTCCAAATCTGATATAAAGGTACATAGTTTTATGTGCGCCCGCGAGGTTATAATGTTTTTCCGAAGTGGCCCGCAAGGTCATTTGGGTCACTGGAGTGGTTAAAAGATCTTTTAATCACTCCAGGTGCAGCATGAAGAAGTAGATCTACTGCGCACAAAGTTTTGAATTTTTTTTTAAAAACTTTCCTTGAATAGAAAGGGAAAAGCACTTTGGCGAAAACAGCTATTACAGATGTGTTGGTAGCCAAAGATGAAGAAAAAAACTGATGATGAGTTAATTTTGGCGAGATCGTACTTGGTGATCTTGGCGAGGATTATCTGAAGAATCTGTTAAGGTATGACGCCTCCAGTTAGGCTTAACGTATCTGCATTCAAAAAAAAAAAATTCTGAAGATCGAAGTATTTTACACTTTTTAATTTCTTTTATAGTCTGCAGCGTGAAATATATGCTATGAGATGAGCAGCTGGAAGGATGATAACTTGATAAACAAACCTATAACATTTTATAATAGCTCATTAAAATTTTGAGATACAGTGCGATTACTTCGGCATAACGTTTCGCCCCCCCCCCATTTTATCTATTTTCATATTCATAATATACATAAACAATAAGTAATGTATATAACATATCATGTAAGCATTACATGTATTATAATTATCTTATAAAATGACTAGCCGTTACCCGACTACTGCCCTGGGGGGGGGGGTATTTTATAACGTTGTACGATTATAAACTGTTTTTAAATAATTGATATTTAAGTTATCTGTTAAGCTTTCAATAGTATTGAAAAACATTCTTATAATTATTGCTTTTTGATAAAAAAAAGGACAGTATTTGAATTTCTAAAACGGAAGAATAATTATCTTCTACTCATCCACACTTCCCCTCCAGAGTTAATTTCCGGGAAACCCGTTTTTAGTGGATCTCTGAAAACAACAACGGAAATATGCGTGCTAAATTTAAAGTCTGTAATAGGTCTCATTGTTCAGAAACGGGAACTTTTATCTATAAGGTCCTCGAAACCTCAATTTTTGTAAAACTCATTCTTAGCAGATTTCTGCTCAACAGAAGAAACATGCTTACTAAATTTCAAGCAGTGGATGATAGCCACGCGGACTATAGAAAGTGGTCGCTGCCTGAAACTGAGCTAGTACTACTTCAGCTGTTGAAGTGTTCACTTGCCTACGACCGAGTATTTAGCATTACATGCCTGTATTTTTAGACGCTTATAGTTGTGTCTGAGTGCTGTAGAAAGAGTGAGAACTTTCTGGGACTTTTATACGAGTTTTATTGTTATTTAACCTGTATTTAAGGACTATTTTCGACAGTAAATTGCATAGTTATTGAAAACTGTTTTGTTCTTTAGAACTGACAGCCTAATCCCGATTCCCGATCTACGTAGCTGTATAAATGAATATATATTTTTTGATTTCTAGTGTCCCTTGAATTAGAATATAAATATAAAATTGTTTTAATATTACAAGAAAAAAAAAAACGAAAATGCAATTGTTTTGGCAAAAGAAACGAAGAAAAAAATGACCTATTATCAAAATATTCTTTTTTTTATATGAAAAATGCTTTTATAATAATAATAATATTTTGCCTAGATATAGATAAGACTTCTCTATAGAGCCTGAACTAGGATTTTTGAAATATATAATTTAGAAGATTTATTTATATTTTAATATGTCAGAAAGAGAGAGTGAGAGACAGTAGTGAAATTTTAACAGAAAACACCGGTTATATATTATTTAGACTGACAGTAATTCTGAAAATAATGTGAATTTTTTGAAAATCCTAGATCGAGTTCTGTGCAGAAGTGTTAGCTATATATATGTAATAATTTCCTCTAGCATCCTTTTAATTAACTCTTTTTTAATAATCTTTAAATAAGCTTTTAATTCTTAGGTTCAAAACTAATGCCCTAATCTTAATCGTAATCATCTAGTATTATTACATCCGAAATCGCTTTCCCGCTCATTTTAACCAATCAGAACTCTTGTTACAAAGGAGTCACGCGATCTTCATTGCCGGTATAAAAAGGAAAGTTTTCTTGTGCTTTACCTTTTATGTATTTATGTTCGTCCTGTTAAATGTCGCTGCTGCTTGCTTCCGTCTGTTTGCTTTTGGTGTTTTAAATGTTACGTTTTGTGTGAACTGTTGTAATGTCCCGATCAAGAATAAATAAAAGGTAATAAGTCAAAAGTCTCCTTCAACATGCCATGACTACAAAACG
>BMAV01001337.1:323489-335329 GCA_019973955.1 Trichonephila inaurata madagascariensis | reverse complement strand
TATATATATATATATATATATATATGTATAGCATGTTCCATAAACGAAAAATATTTTGAAGATGTGTCATTTTTTGCCCAACAATTGCATTAAACTTTTTTTTATTGCTATGATACTTTTAAAACAATTATATATATATGTACGTGTTTGCTATATGTTTTTTGCGAAATCATGATTTGTAGTCGGGTACCTTAAACTATAAAGTTGTGGAGACTAGGATTTATGTCATATTTCGGGCATTAAAGAAAAGGAATTCACTTAAAAATGCTTTATTACTGTTCACAGCCTTAAAATGATTAACTGTTCTGATTTTAAAACCGGCGAGCAAGATATATTCAGAATACAGACAGTTGCAACCCTTTTATATCTGTAGCTGATTGGCTCATATGATTCGAAAATATCACAACCAGGCGAATTGCTAGCGAGTAGTAAAAATCGCAAATCATAAATTATTTTCTTAATCAGAATGAAAAGGATGCAGAAATAAGGCATTACAAAGTTTTAAGAAAACCCAATCGACATATGGACAACAATAATTAATAAAAAGGACGAGGAAGAGAAGTTTGACTCACAACATTCTATATTTTGTGTAAGACTAAATGAAAAATAATAACAACAAATAAAGTAGAATTTTCAGAGTTTCAATTTTAGATTTTATTTTGTTTTTAGAATGCAGTTCTAGGTCTTGCACGTATATTTACTATAAACCTCCAGAGCTCCATCTACCTAAAAAAGAATTCCCGCTCTTTTTTCCCACTCTGTATTCTCTCAAATGCAAAATTCCTGAAAGTATTTTTCATACTAGAAGCATGATACACCCCAAAAGTAAAATATGTTTACAAGAAACCAAGAGTTATTTGGTTTGTACCTCGGAGAAAAAGATTTCTCTCTTTGAAATGTTGGTGGAACTTCCCTTCTTACTAGAGACAAGACTTTTCTTATATTAGAAAGGAATAAAGGATATGTCCCGTTTCTCGAATATCCTTGTTTTTAGAAGAATTTGAAAATTCCTTTTCTTTTTTGTTTACTTTTTCTCCTAAAACTGTTATACAGTGTTAGATACAGTTTTGACTCTCACTAACATCTTATAATTTGTTTTCTCAATGAATTTTTTAAAGTTTGTTTTCATTGAAATTGTTTGTCTTTCAGTTAAAAGATGTGTACAGAGTACCGTTATGAATGTTTAACAAATATCACCAGTGTTTATTTACAAACAAGAGTACATCAATCTCATTTGAAAATTTTTAAGGGGGCATGGTACAGAAATTTTTTTGATAAAATAATTTTTGCCATTTTTTTTTTTTTTTGCAGTTAACTTATGTATATGTGCTATGTGGAACAGTTTTAGTGTTCTAAATATTAAAAAAAAAATTTATTTCTTAAAGAAAAATTAAAAAAATTATAACTTTAAAATGCTATATCTACAATAATTGACATACACACATATGGAATTTGATTTACAAGTGTGTCAAACTATGTATAATAAAAGTTGGTATGAGTTTTCTCCTAGCATGTTGATATTCGTAAAGTACTTTTTAAATAAGTTGATTTAAATAATGATTGCTTTTTTAATCATTATGGCAACTATTTATTATCCTCACGCCTAAATCAATATTTGCTTAAATCTATTTCATTATAAATTTTTTAACAATTAAAGTTCTATAATTCTTTGTTGAAAATATACTCTCAAATTTTATATGGTAGTTTCAAATCGCACTGCTGCTACTTGTTTATCAATAGAATTTGAAAATGCTGAGACTCCTTTACAATTAATAAAGTAATACATATAAAAATTTAAAGTCAGTTCCTTCTTAGACCAACACTGAATTTTTTTATTTTAATTAATTAAATTTAATTATTGAATTAATTTTTAAAAAAACATTGTTTACATCGTGTCATCCACTAGAAGTTTAAAAAATATATTTGAGCTTGAGCGACGCCATCTGTTGTAGTTAGTTATAACTTCGTCAGAAATAACATAGAATAAATTTTAAAATAAAAAATAAAATTTAACGAATGAATTAATATTAAAAAAAAACCAGTATTAACATCAATTGTTATCCACTACAAGTTTAAAAAGATGTATTTGAACTTGAGTAGTTGAATAAAAAGTATTTTATTAACGATTTAAAATTTAAACATTATATATATACAGGGAGAGTGTGAACTAATAGTAGGAATTGAAAAAGATGACTCAAAGAAGAAGATTATAGCCTCACTAGCTTTCGTTCTTTTATTTTTTCTATTATTTTGTAAAGATTTAAGGACTTTTTTGATATTCAAATCTTTAACCTGGTACAATATGTTCTTTATCGCATTTAATTTGTTGTAATTTACATTACTAAACAATTATTGTATTTGGTTTCATTAAGCATTTATTAGTAATAATTTTATAAGTTTGAACTGTTTTCTAAAAATTAGGTAGGGTTTCAAATTGTAACTTAACTTTATAATATCCAATAGCCAAGCCTTTTAAATTACTTCGAGATTCGATTATTATTATTATAATAAATGCCTACCAAAATAACGTATAAACAACATTAAAGTTTAATTTGTTTTTGACAAGAATAATAAATGATAATTTTGATGTGTGATTACGAAATGTTTTAATCTTGAGTTCAATAACAAATTTTTATAAGGAAGTTTTTCTCAATCTGTATTAATTATAAACAATAGTTTTTTAAAGATAAATATAAGAAATAATAACTTTCTTCAACTACTTCGAAAGAATTTTGTAGACTGCTTCTATCAAAAGTACTGTACTAACTTTAACTTATTCTCTAAGTTATTCATTGAAAATGTTTCCAAAAACCATGCATTAATTTATCCAAATGACTAACTTGTACAGAAATTTAAATTCACCCAGGGATTTAAATCACTGTGCTAAAAATTCAATTTTCAGTTGCAAATGTATTTCTTGAACATTACTTGTTCTTTTGAAAGAATTCTTTGAATTCGAACTTCTCAGACAAACATCAACAACCTTTTAGCCTTTAAACCATTAAAACCTTTTATTTTATTGAAATTTTTTCCCCACAAGAAGCGGCCCATAAGTTATTTTTGGCGACTAATTATTTTTGTGATCATCTGATATGACAAACTGGGACTGAAAAGAGAATGTTAATTTTTTTTGGTTAAAAATACCCCTTGTAAATTAAAACAATATGTTCATGAAAATAAGTGGAAGTTCATAATGATTTAAGTTAAAGAAGTAATATAAAATATATTTTTTAAAGTCCATTCCTACTTAGGTTAACAAAGAAATTTTTTATTTTAGTTACTTTTTATTAAATAATCACAATAATTATAAACATATATATACATATGACACACAAAATCACAATATTAAGTGGCAAATTATTTTATTAATTATCATTAAAGTATCGTATTGTCATCCACAACAATCGTGTATATAAAATTTCAGTTCAACTGAATACTTTAAAATGCATTTTATTGAAAATTTGAACAAGATATAGGGAGATGGATAATTTTTTATCTTTATAAGACAGCAGACGATTTCAAAAGATAAAGTTGCATTATTTACTTTTAAATTGTTTGTGATGCTGTAATAAATTTATTTATACATAAGGAACAGTTAGTAAAAATGGGTAGCAAAAAGTTGAATTTAATTGAAGAGAAGCGCTAAGAACGAATTTTGCGAAAAAAGAATTATTGAAGAAGGTGTATGAAAGACAGAAATTTTTTTAAAGAAGAGATTAGTTAAAAATTAGAACTACATAATACACGTAAAATATAGTTTTACAGTTTGAGCAGTGAGTTTGAACAATTGTATAATCTGTTCAATGGGGGTTGGTTATCTTAATAAAAATAAAGTGAGAATCAATTTACTGATAAACATGATTTGAGCCAAAAAGTTAATTATAAAGCCAGATATTGTTTGCAAATAAGTTTTTAACTAATTCTTCATCTTATGAAATGCGATGAATTAATAGAATTTAGTTCTAACCATTTCTCTTCAATAAAGGTTACCTAAATTTAAATTCTCAAACTCAGATAATTTTCACAAATATTAGGAATTTAATTAATTGTACATAAAATTTATTGGATTAAAGGAGTTTTGATTAAATATATTTCATAAGTAATTAACCTATTACCTTTGAATTTCAACTATAAATAACCGTTTGCAATAATGCGAGCATATCAAATAGGAAATGTAGGAATAAATTAAATTAGACATGATGACATTGAATTCTACTATTTTAAAGTTAAATTAGACACTTGCAGAGAATTAAAATCAAATTCAGAATATCTTATCCTAAGTGGGTATATATCAAGCAAATTACATCTATTGAGTGTAATTCTCTGAAAGCATTCTAAACTTCTTAGAATTAGCTAAGGGTACTGAATGATTCCTTTTGATAATTCTGAATGCTTCTTGATTAGTAACTGTAGATGATGGAGTGTTCATTGAGAGAATCAGTATAATGAGATTTTTCAATTAAAGGATTCTTTTTTTAAGGCATTTTTTCTATCAAGTATTAATTCATAAGAATAGACAAAAATACGCAAGGTCGTTACATTAACATATTTAAAAATGTACATCATAATTCAATCTTAAAATAGTCAAAGAGGAACTGATGACAGATAATTATTTTTATAAGTCTCTGTTGAGACTGACTTATTAGTATTTACACAAAAATTTGAGTTTTATTCCGAATGTTTGCTGCAAAGTAGAATGTTTTTTAACAATAAATTTAAGTTTAATTTTGTTTTGACGGCCTGTGCAAAAGAGTCACTTTAAGATTTCAAATTAGAGACAGCCCCCAAAAGTCCATATGTACCTTTATTCATGAATGAATTATAAAGAAAAGTATCTAATGATTCTATGAAACTAAGTAACATAGAAATTTTATTTGATTGGGAAAAATTAAAAAGATAAAAATCCGAAATCAATATATACTTCATAAATCAGACACAACTGTAGATAAATGTGTCTAATAATATGTTAAAATATATTAATAATTTTTTTTTTGCCAACGGTTAAAGTAGATAATAAATTATAATTCAATAAACACCCCACCACATTCATATGGCAATTCAGGATACTTCATATTCATACAATCAGAAAACAAATTTTCCTTTGTGTAGTAAAAACCAGCTTTTATGCTTTTATTTTTTTTTGTTGAATTTCTAAGCTCATTTGCATATATTCTCTTATTTACTCAAATATAATTTTTAAAATCTTGCCTCAAGATTTGTTTTCATATCTTTCACAAATAATGTTTTCCTATTGCCGATAGGAATCTTCTTATACTAATGCTAACATATAAGAATTCTAATAAATATCACATAAGACTTTTAAACAGAAACATAGTTCCGAATTTCATTACTTTTTACCAAATAGTTAAGTGAAGTTTCTAAGAAAATTAATATTTCTAGCGGAATGAAAAAAGTCTGACAGCTTATTCCTTTGAGATAATTATCTAATTCGGTACATTAAAGTTTACTCCTCTTGTAGAAGCTAATTTCTCTCTTTGTAAAAGTTAAGTTTTCTTTTTTTCAATTTCAAATAAAGACAAAATGCACGTGGATCTTCAATTGATAAGGAAAAGAAAGAAAATGATTTAATTTAAAAATTCTCCTCGTCGATAGCTGCAGTCATTTGGGAAAATTGCCTTTCTCAGAAGAGCAATTCTAGCATTAAATTATTTTATGGAATTTGCGCTTAGTAACTTATGATTACGTTTATGGTCTTCTTTGTAGTTTAAACCTTTAATGTTTCCCTGAATGAAGTATACATAATATGTATTCATGATTGTGTGTGTGTGTTGATCTATTACTTAATAAAAATTGTACTTCAGTTAATTTTAAACATTTTACTTCGCTGTTAAACGCAAATTCTCTCAGAAAAAAAATAAAAGGTGCAATTTAGAATCAAAACATAAAAATATTTATTTATATATTTCAATTATATATTGAACAAAATATTTATTTGAAATAAGAAATAATAATAAGATAACAAAGATAAGATAAGATAAGAAGAATAATAAGATAAGAAAATTCAAGAATTTTAAAACATGATTAAAGACATTAAATTCTTGAATATTTAATAATCCTCGAAATAATTCAACATTATTAAATTATTCGAGAATAAACCAGTAAAGCAACTAGTTTAAATAATTGAGGAATACTCAAATAACATATGTTTTTATATTATTAAGATCAAGCGAAAATATCACTGGTTGGTCTTAAATTTTGATAGGATCATGTAATATCCCTTTAAGACCCATTTGCACGATCGTGCGGGTTAGGTATTTTTATACGTTTTTGGTTCTGGAATAGTCGTATGTAAGAAAAGCCAGAATCGACAGATTGAGCGGGTTCGCAGAAAGTGCAAAGTATCACTTTTTATCAACAGATGGTAGTTGGGGTCCATGTTTTACTTTCAGAGCTGGCTAATCTAGTTTTGTTTTCAAATACAACGAAAACTAAAACTTAGTAATAGTTCATGTTGAAACATTTGTCTTGATTAATGATTTGCTTTAACTGGTTACAATCCACCTCAATATAGGGCGGCCAGAACGGGGTTCATCTTCAATGTCGAGATTCCCTGCTTTAAACTTTCGAAACCAAAGTTTTATTGTTTCATAAGAAACAGTATTAAAACCTAAGCTTTCACACATTTTTTGTGGCATTCAGTTGCACTTCTTACATAAGCTTTCTAATCTGTTGACCTGATAGCTCCATTTTAAACACTTTTTTGGCACATAAGATAATAAAGTTTTGAAAGATAAATTACATAGTCGTGTCATTCCAACTTTCAGATTTATAATGCAAAAACCAATTTGGAGAAAGGTTAACTACTATAGGGATAGCCGTCGTTGGTGTGGAGGTACCTCCCCTTGGCGGAAAACCTTTTACTCAACCCGATATGTAATGAAACATTGATAAACGACATCACTCTCTAACAAAAAGAAATTATATACATATACATATATATATATATTAAAAAATATCTTTTCATTTTACTAAACTGTGTTCTACGCTTCCCTTTAACAGAATCATTCCAAGCATTTGGGTACATTCCATTTTCTGAAAAACAATTTTTAAAAAAGTTTTAAATCAATGTAGCAAAGCTTGAAACTCATTTTGAGTCAAATATGTGCCAACCAATTTTCTTCAAACCTATCACATACGAAGGATGGCTTTGACAGGAATGAGATATTTTTAATGTTAACTTCAAAATGTTTCTTGAAATGTAAATTTGAAACTCCAAGATCACCCTCGCCCCTTTTTATACTCCTTCAGATAAGGATCGAAGAACTTCGCGAATATTTCGAAAACAAAGTATTCATTCGGAAAAAAGCCTTTGAACGCTTTTCAAAATCTCATTAAAAAAGAAAATAATTGAAATGATGGATTTATTATTGAAAATATGAGATAAAGTGTGTACAGTAATGGTTGTTTAGAATGTTATGTGCATACTTCAGTGCTTCTTAAAGTTTCAATATTCGCGACCCAATATTCAATCATAATTTTCATCGCGTCCCTCTTCCATACAATAACAATGCATTGAATTCAATAATACTACACTTTGCTGCTTACGACTTTAACCTCTTGTGCCACCGGCGTATATAAACGTTTTGCTCATCCAAAGCGTTAATTGCCCCGGACGTATGTATACATCTTTCCGAAGTATGATCCTTTTCTGTGTTCTGTTATCCATAAAATTATTACGAAGGCTTTGGATTGTAATAAAATGACCTTGACACAGTGTTTACGATGGATTTACTTATTTCAGAGAATTTGCTCATTTATTTCTTACACCCCCCAATACATCCCACACACGCACTTACGTAGAAAACGGTGGCAATTGGGGAGACAATCGCATAACTTTTATTCGGCAGCTACGGAATTAATTATATATACCGTACAAATTATCAAGATAAACGTTAATTTTTGTATATATTGTGAAATAAATTATAAAATTCATTGTGCAATACTGATATATTTATAAGTGTATTATATCAGAATAAGTGTGTATTGTATTTTTTTTATTTTGTCAGAATGTATTTTGTGTGATTGTTTACTTTCGATAAATTAATATTTTTAAAATAATCTTTTGTTTCCGACTTTTCAATATGCTCGCACCCTCCTCGAAGAGTTATCATGGCTTCCTAGGGGGGCGCACCCCACAGTTTGAGAAACTCTGGCGTACTTGATTTATTTGTAGAATGTTTATGAGCAGCTCTTTGAGTGAGATTTATATTAACGTCGCACTCTAAAGCAACACAAAGGCTACTTCGAAAGTGGCTCAATTGACGAGGACGTCACCTGAGATGGCACCCCTTTTTCTAAATATCACACGAACGGTAGGATATAAACTCTCATCAGATTTAACGCGTGCATAAGTCCCCTCTACTCAGTGGATTTTCAGTGGCACCTGTACTCGAACCAACGACGCTACAGCAACGAGTTCGTCACCATAGTCACTAGGCTACCTAGGTCACATGAGCCACTTTAAAAATTAGCAGCTCATTATTTCAATTAAAAACATTCCTTACAAATTAATAACTGAATTAGTTTTTATATGATGAGATAGTTTTGATACTTAAAGAATGAAATCTCAGCGATAAGTATTTGAATATCATTTAAAATGGGATTAAGAGAATTCTGTCATCAGAATTTAACTTCTAATGTTTGAGAATTATCATAATAAAAATCAATTATAATCGTTACTATATATTTCGATTTATTGTGCGTTATAATTGTATACGTATAGCGCACGAGAAAAATAAGATATATTTACTACTCTAAGAATAATTTGAATCAAGCGAATATTCCAAAGTGTGTTTATGAGTGAAAGTAAGCATTGCAAGCTTCATAAGCATTGCAAAAGTTTTTGGTCAAGTAATTTTTTTAACTAACCAGTAAATTTAATTCTTTTTGCACAGTAAATACGTTCGCCAAAAAACCGCGGGTAAAAACCCGTGCATAAAAATACGACTTGTATAGTAAAAATTATGTTGCATCATATTTAAGTTTTCCAAAGTATGTGTAAGATAATATGAAGAGCTAATTTGTGTGTGTGTGTGTGAAAAAATCGTATAAAAAGGAATGAAAAGTCAGCCGTGTTACTTTTTAGATTATATTCATATATTTAACATTCTACATACTTTAAATTATGTATTTAACATTAATAAATTATTTCATGTTTCAATTAGTACTCAAAATAAAATTCGGAGCACATTTACATTAGAATGAGTCACGGTTATATAACGAAAAGTAATTAGCTATTAATAGGAACCTATACTCAAGTGGAAAAGATATTCAATGGTATGAAGATTGAGAGAAAAATAATTAAAGAAACATTTAAAAAATTAATATTGCCAAAACGGGTAGAATTTTCGAAAAAAATGGAAGACTTAGTTTCTGGTACATGATTTTAGACTATAAATGACTATTTATCTACAGTAAAAATAACCGAAAGTGATGATTAATGATTAATACAATATACAGTGTAACATTTCATAATCCAGTTTCTCTCCCAGCTCCGTCGAGTCAGACCGATCCAAGCTTATTTCCGTATTCCGCTTTATCAAAAACTGAAAATTTTGACGGAAGTTTTTTTTTCTTCTTAAATTTAATACTAAAGAAGCTATTAAATGTACATGATGATTTTTCCTCGTAACTATTTAATATATGTACTCTCATTGCAATAATGTTAAGAAGCACTAAAATGCCTGTTTCACTTTGTCAAAAATTTCTTTTCCACCATAAAAAAGCTCAGTTAAACTTTATTTCGCTTTCGGTATTACTTAAGATAAAAATTAATTTCTCTCTTCATCCATATACCACAGAACATCTTTTCCCCAAAGCCAGGATTTGAAATTCAAGATCATTTTTTTGATCCACTCTAATATCCACACAGTGCTACTAGAAGGAAACAAATTTTGAAATTAAAATATTAGAAATAATATTAATTAGTATCATACTTATTCGAGTCTAAGTCGCACTTTTTTCCATTGTTAACACTAGTGAAACACTAGACTGGCTTTCAAGGGACTTAATATAAATTGGCCCTCCGAATTTTCACCAACTTCTTTCCACCAGAAATGCTTTCAAAAATTTCTGTGAATTTGTTGTAAATATATTTCTTCTTAACCTCAATATATATTTTTTATTTTTTGTTTCCCCTGAATGTGTGTTTAATACTTACTTCTATAAGCCCCAGGTGATACTTTGTGGTGCACGGGGATTTTATAATTGTTTTCAATAAATAAAAAAACACACGCACACACACACACTAGTGAAAAAATCAGGCGTTGCCTAGATTTGAAGGAAAAATTCATTGGATGGGGGTAAATTAAACATGATACTGACGGATAGAGAAATAACTCGTTCATATTTTTATTTAAAAGTTTTTAATGCTGGTAAAAAAAATTAATTTTTTACTTCTCTTATTAGTTTTCATTAAAATTTTTTTTTAAATTTCGTAAATATTGCATATATCAATAAACTTTTTTTACACTATTTTTTTTTTCATAAAAGTGTGTTGAGAATTTAGGGTGCGAGTTTGAATCGATAGCGGCTTCGATCCGAAAAAATACAGCAGTTGCCCTTACTAGAATTTTTGTAAGAAAATTAACGGTGATAATATTCCAATAAAAATGCTTTAAAGTGAACTATTTTTCAAAATATTATCTGGGTTTGATTTTTTGATCAGAAAAAATCTGTCATTCAACACTTTTACTTATTTGTTATTTGCTTTTTCTACAACCAATACGCCTCATATATAATTCTGAGTAGCTTTCTTATTAGGAAACCATTCTGCTAAATTTAAGGACTGAAAATAGAAATATGACAAACTTATCTCACATTTCATCGTCTGAAATTAGAAATAAATAATTTGATAAGTGTCAAAACTTGAATTTGAGAAACCACTGAAATCTTCATTTTAACTATTGGAGAAACATGTCAAAGAATTGAAATCGGAATTGTCGAATTCAGAACTCCTACGGTTCAGTTCATCGGGAAAATGGACAACATATTCCTCCAAACGAATTTCAAACTTATCAATATTCTCAAACTTTCTCTCAGAGAAAAGTCTTTGTCATAGTAAGTAGTTAATATCCTTGAAATCACTTATAAATCTCAAAATAAATTCCCTCACGTGAGGAAAGATTTGTTAATTCTTATAAAATTCTAGTTAAGAAAGTTGTTTGTATCCATATGAAAGCATCGCGAGGTTTGTTGATTAGTTAAGCTATTAGTATATATATACAATATTTTTAATGAAATTTTGAATGTTAAGAATTAATAAAATTATTAGAATTTTTCGTTTTAGTTTCAAAGAGCCTACAAGAAAACTGTTGTTGTCGTACGTTTTATCTTAGAATACATACGAAAAACGAGAGAAAGATACAATACAATCACAGAAGAATTCAGGTCAGTGCTTCTCTCAAACTTTCAATGTTTGCGACCCAATTTTCAATCATATAATTTTCATTGACCCCCTTCTATCAATAACAATGTATCGAATGCAATAAAAATGTATTTTTACTCTAAAGCAACAAAACGAATTTATTTATAAACCATAAAAATTATCAAGATAAGTATAAAATTAAGTATATGACAGCTTATGGAAGTCATTACAAATTATTAAACTTGTTTTAATATATTGATAAATTAATTATCAAAAACATTGCACAGTATTGATACATTTATAAGTATACGAGCTGTTATACCCGTTCTTCGCACGGGTGAATTGAAGAATTAAACGATACAGATTGAAGGATAAAGAAGTTTTTAGTGAGTTGATTTACGTAAATTGCACATTAAACAAAAAAAAAAAAAAAGCTTTTTGCATATCTCAGCTA
>BMAV01001337.1:261797-281628 GCA_019973955.1 Trichonephila inaurata madagascariensis | reverse complement strand
AAGTATCGTATTATCGAATTCTATATATTGTTATTGTATGGAGGGGGGGGGCGATGAAAATTATAATTGAATATTCTGTGGCAAATATTGGAAGTTTGTGAAGCACTGACGTAATTGACACTCACGAAGGTAAAAATAATTTCCTAGATTCAGACCTGTTTAAGGCCCTCAGAAATTAGAAAATGAATTTCATCATCTTTTCTCTCAGAAAAATCTGCGATCTTAAGTCATATTAGAGGATATCAGCCATGTAAAAAAACAGTTAAAAAGGAAAAATAAATAACTGCTTTTTTTATGAATCGCGTAAAAAGCTTATCTGTGTGCCTTTTTTTTTGCTACTTTATTTTATTCAAATTAGACTTCTACATGTTTCCTATCTTAGTTCCTTACTCTTTCGATCTATAAAAGCAATAAATATTGTAGCGCAGATCTGAATTTGTGGATTTTATGCTAAAGAACAAAACAGTTCTTCAAGAGCGATACAATTTATTGTCGAACACAATCCTTCAAATCCAGGATACAACAGTAAAATTCGCACAGTAAGTTTCAGAAAGTTTTCACATCCTCTATATTGCGCCCAGACACAACTATCAGTGTCTTATTTTAAAGGTTATCCGCAAGCAACCTGCCGGTCATAGACAAATGAACACTTCAACAGCTGAAGCAGTACTGACTCAGTTTTGGCAAGCTAACTCTATTTATAGTCTGCACAACTACTTTCCAGTACTTTCTCGAAAAATCCGTTTACGACACAGATGATAACGTTAAGGCTATTTTCGGTTAATATTAAAGAATAAAACCCGAATTTGGAACATTTTTTATATGAAAGAAATGAAAAATTAATATGATATTCTGGCTTAACTATCCTTTAGAGAGCAGAATTTTTTATCATACTTCCCATTTTTAACCGAGTTGATTCATTTTTTCTGGTATAAAATGTGTTTCACGTTTTTTATCCTATACCGTAATGTTAAATGGGCCTTGCCTTCACGTATTAAAACAAAAAAGAAACTACTCACGGAATATTTTTGAAATTTTTACAAACACTATATTGTTAACAGAGGTACGAGTTATAATATTGCAACTTTCCATGGAAATTGGGTAATTTTTCTGTCTGAAAATGTTTTTCGCGTTTAGTTAGAGCTTACTTTTACCGAAGACAGCCTTATAGACTTTTCTGGTAATTGAACGAAACATCCATAGGGTCGCCAAGTCGCAAAAAATGATGCCAACTTCGCTGTATTGCCAATATTTCGATAAGTTCCCATTGAAACGCCATTATAATGTAAGAGATGGGATTGCTTGCAATTATCACAGTTTTTTTTTCATAAAATAAATGCAGCAGAAAGTAATATTAACTTATTAAGCATGCAGATTTTAAAATTGCTTATACTATTTTAAAATAAAATTAAGCATTAACTACACAAAATTCGCACAACAATATTTAACAAAATACAATTGATTTTACCTTTATTTCGAACAAAATCTGCTTTCGTGTCGCACAAATGTTTATATTTTTTGCCTTAATTCAATTAATTTTCTCAATTTACAGGTAATATTTTTTGCTCTGGTCGCTGCCTTGTGCTGTGAAAGTACCTACATAGGTGGAAGCTATGGTCCTGGTGGAGGATACGCTTACAACGTTCCAGGATTTGGCTATGGAGGTCTTCGGCCATACCCTTACGGAGTGCCAGGTCTTCCCTCAGGAGTTTATGGTGGTGGACTGGCTTATAATGATTTTTACGGTTCCAACTATGGGATTGATGGCCCATACGGAGCAGGATTTTTTAACAAAGGAGTATTCGCACCAAGTCCTTTCAAATACGGATTTGGGTCAAATCTCGGGCTGTTCGGTGGCAACTACGGATATGTGGTGAAGAAATGAGAAGGGAGGACTATTTAAATGTTGCGGTAAGTAAAGGAAGTTTGATATTTATTTTTAAAGGGAAATATTAAGAACGTGCACATTTTTAAATCTGTAAGGGTTTATTAGAAAAAATGTGGCCCAAACTTTGGACGCTTTTACGGAAGGAAATGTTTTTCATCACTTTCGTGGGCACAAAGCTAAAATACACTTTTCTGTGATAAAGTACTTGATAAATGTAATCTTCTCATGCTCTACAAACATTATTTTGTCACAAAAAAAAAAAAAAAAATCTGATCAGGATTTTTTTTTCCTGGGTGGTGGCTAGACGTTATAGCCACTGCCACTTAAGACATTTAACTTATTTTTCAGGACAGAGAAATAATGAATTATATTACAATAAACTTTTTATGAAAAATTAACATTTATACTAACGACTATTTCAATAAAAATTAAATACAAAGTACAAGTGTATAGTAAAAAAATAATAGAATACTTACTAAAATATACGTTGAAATTGGTATATATCCCCATTTTATACTTTATTTAATTTTGGTATACAAAGTTAAAAATAAAGTAATATTTTTGAAGATTTAAATGAGTTATTTCACAAATTTGATGAGCTATTTACTGTGAAACTTTTCAAAGCAAGTTGGACTATTTGCCTGAAGACTCAGAGGTACGCACAGAAAAGCTATAAGGAAATATTTTCGAATCCAAGAATCTCGTATTCCACATATTGTAAACAAAGTTTGTTTATATTTCCCACCCTCAACATTCTCAAGGGATTCTAAGTGCTCTCTCTCGAGTGGAGGAAGAGCGAAAATGTCAGGGTCATTTTTCTGTTCTATGTGGGCAGTGGATCCACATATAAAAGCTTTCCAAAAGCCTAAATAAAACCTTTTTTTAAATTTCACATTTGCTTAATTCATTCAGATGAGAGAAAAATATACCTAAGATTTGTCGAAACTTTTTTCACAGATCAGAAATTTTATTTGTAGTAATCAAAATACAATTAGTAGATTTACACCAAGAAAAACTGTTTCTAACTACCCATCAGAGGACATGAAATGCAAAAAAAGATATCGTGCTGCTATCTATATCGATTTTTATGGGTTTTAGGTTCAATTAAGGCATGTGGATAGATTAAATATCCACCGCCCGCTTGGAGAAATTTTTTCGTTATGTAGCTAGACCTATTAGCCAGTGTACGCGAAAGGGTTAATAATCTGTTTTGACTTTCCTGTCATACATAATAGAAAATTTCATTATAGTTCTCATTTCTATTTAAATCAATCGCTTGTTTTTCGGTGAAATACTTTAAAACTAATTTGGATTTAGGAAATATACAAGGTGTGTCTATTAAATAACGGAACTGATGCAGCTACAGATAAAGTAATCATTAGTCAAACGCCATCGGCCAACAGCTATTTAGCATAAAGCTTTCTCTTTCGAATGTGGTGCTTCTTGTTTCTGTAAACAAATCCATGTAGCCGTAGTCCTTGTTTGAATTAGAGTTATTTTTTTACTCCAAAGACAAAAATGATAAGTGTAAAAATAGAGCAACGAACCGGAATGAAACTTTCCATGAAACTTGGAAAACCCATTACTGAAACAAAATTTATTGAAAACAGTGTATGGCAATGAAGATTATTGCGTGCAAGTGTTTTTTAGTGGTTTATGATATTTTAATGTGGCCGAGAAGACGTTGAAGATGATCCATGCCCGGATCGCCCTTCCACATCGAACATTGATGATAATCAGGGACGTAGCTATCACCGTATCAGCTGAATAAATGATACGGGGCCCCAAACTGTATATGAAAAAACTCGTAAAATGTTAAGGGACCACAGAAGAGGGCCCCACATGAATTTTGATACAAGGTCTCGCAGAGTTAGCCACACCAGTTGTGATATGGTCGATCTTTGTCGACCATATCGTTGTGGGTCAGCGTAAGTTAGAGGCGTGGGATTCTCGAAATGAATAGACGTTTTAGAATTCTTAATATGACTTTATTAACTTAAATTACTTATATATAGAACAACTTATATTAAGTGAGAATAAACCAAAACACGTAGCCGTAACTAAAACAGATCGCGCAATTGGATCACTTATCTAAATAATTATATTATCCGACAACTCTCAATCCTAATAATATTTCGAATTCGGAAAATAATCTTCCTACCTGGAATTTCCAATCAACGGTTCAATCAACTCCAGATATTCCATTAGGCTCGAGTACAATGGTACGTACCTTGTATTAATGGCGAGATTTCCGTGATTCTTGGGTAGGCCGTCAAATTACACTTCTACCTTTTACAAACTGAACTTTCTCTAAATTGTCATCGCGCTTACTAAAACTTCTGTCCTTTTAAAGGCTATCTTATTTGCATTTACACCTCCGTTTCACTTCTTCGATTTGGGTTGGAAAAGATTTGCCATTAATCTTGGCCGTCAAAGAACCCAGAGGTTATGTTAGAGAAAGGACGCGTGAGCCGTCACACAGTGATGATAGTATCGAAAAAATTAGTAATTCAGCTCAATTTGACAGTTCGTTAAGTATACTTGAGATTTCTGAGATTGTAAGAATTGAAAAAGAATATCGTACAGCAATTTTACATAATAATTTTGGTATGCAAAAATGTGTGTGCCAAAATGATGTATCCGATTCTCCCGTTTAAACAACAAGAAGCTCGAAAAATGTGTGCACTGACATTCTGAATGCCTTTGAAAACGACACAAAATGATTGAAAAGGTTTATAACGTGTGACCAATCGTGGTTTTTACTTATGATCCTGAAACGTAGCCAAATACATGCAATGGAAGAAGCCATCTTCACTGACAGCTAAAAATATTTGAAAGAGCAAATCAAAATTCAAAGCAATGATGATTGTTTTTTTCGATATCTATGGGATTGTGTACCTTTACTGGTTTTCTGAAGGTCAAACTGTTAATCAGCATCACTACTTTTCCTTTCTTGCTGAGCTCCGTGAAAGATTAAGGAAGAAACTACCCAAATCGTGGAAGGATAAATCAAGGGTTCTCCACCAAGACAATGCTCCGACTCTTTCCGCATTGTCTGTCAAGAGGTTGCTTGCCAAATACAGCATGCTAGGGTTAGACCATCCACTTTTTTCGTCGGATCTTGCGCTAAACGACTTCTGTCTATTACCTAAGATGAAATCTGCATTAAAAAGAATAAGATTTGAGACCTTGACGGTATGAAGGAGAAAACGGCTCCCGTGCTATAGGAGCTGACACAAGAAGACTTTTAGAACTGTTTCAATCTATGGAAGATTCGCACGGAGCGTTTTAGGGGTAGAGGAGAGGTGTATATTGAAGGTGATAATAAGTAAATATGTATAGAATCAAACTATAATGTTTATAGAATCATTCTTGTTATTTAATAGCCACACCTAGTACACTGATGACTCTTAAAATTGAAAATACTCTAAAACAAAGCAAATAACAAAACTTTACGTATTGTGTATATACAGGGGGTACGGGCTTAAAGTATGAAAAAGTAATGGCTTATTATTACGGAACTACCCATCAGGATGTAATAAACTGTTCATCCATGGATTGGAAAACTCTCCGAGATCTCTTTGGGTCTAGTTTTTATCGACTGCGCGTGTGCGCATTATTCGGCAATCACAGACGATAAACTTTTTACACTGCATTAGTAAAGGTAGATGCGACAGTAAAAGATGCAGTGCGTACTTCGGTTAACGGAATTTAAATCAGTCACGCGAGTACAGCGACGTCTTCGAACAGAATGGAATGTCGCTACTGGCTTGCCTAATAGACTTAGCTGGACTCCTACAAAAAGAATCACGCACACAATCAACAGTGTCTTCTATCACGAAAACTTAAGGATACTTGCCAGTTTGAGATACCAAAGTTCCCGTCTCCTTTAAAGTTCTTTCCCATTGATGCATCGATTTTGATGTTGGATGGTCGACATTCCATTCTGTTCGAACACGTCGCTGTACACGTGTGACTGATTTAAGTTCCGTTAACCAAAGTACGCACTGCACTTTTTACTGTCACGTCCACATCTTTACTAATGATGTCAGTGTAAAAAGTTTATCGTGTGCGATTGTCGAATAATGCACGCCCGTGCGGCCAATAGGACTAGACCAAAAAATTTCGGAGAGTTTTCCAATCTATGGTTGAACAGTTTATTACATTCTGATGAGTAGTTCCGTAATAATAAGTCATTACTTTTGTGGATACTTTAAGCCCGGACACAATGTACATCATTTTAAGGTTGAAACGGTAATCATTTGCATATCCCTCATGGCATTGTAGTTTTTAATGGTCAACAGTGTATGATTAAAACATATTTATAAATTTGAAGACAAGAGTAATAAAAGAATATATCTGAATATCTCCAGAAAGATTAATACGAATATTAAAAATTCTTGTCTAAAAGGTATTCCTCTCTTTGAATCTTTTTCCCATACAACATACATTTTCTCTAGATATACAATGCATTTGAAAAAGTCCATTAGATGTCGATTTCAATGTTTTCTCTCTTAAAACTAAGTAAAGCTATCTTGAGTGTATACAATTCATTAAATGTATCATAATTTTAGAGAAGAGATTCTTCCATAAAAAATTAAAATTTCATGCTAGATAAAGTTTTTGTAAAAATGTAATTAACTATCACAGGATGTATCGCAGAATATTCAAGCAAAAAGCATTTCTATCATTTGAAAAACATAACTTATCCTCGAGCTAAATCAATTGATTACAGTTTGGAATCTAGTACTGTTATGATATGTCGATTAAAATATTCAATCAAATAGATAACGAATGAACCTTTTATTTTTAAGGAACTTAGATAGAATGATATTGTTACGTTGATCGGGGTCCGATGATTTTATGTAAAATCAGTCGCAAAAAACAAGCCAGTTCTTCAGGAGCGATGAAAATTTATTATCAAAAAATCCCCCTTGAAATACAGGATAAACAGCGAAATTCGTAGAATAAATCTCAAGAGGTCTTCCTACCTTCAACAGCTCTCAGACAAAACTATCAGTGTCTAAAATACACGTATGTTAAAGATTGTCCAACCGCTCGTTCTATTCAACATCCGGAGTAATCACTAATCGCTGCTCGATTCTCCAACGGTCAAGGCAAGATTATCAATCGCTAGTCAAAAACAATACTAGCTCAGTTTCGGCGAGCGTCTCCCTATTTATAGGCCTAGCTGATCCTCCGAGAAATATCTTCCCTCGTGAGTAGGAATTAGTAGATTTCTCCACTAATTTCCAGAAGAATTCATAAGGTCGCAAGTGGTCCCTAACATGGTCGTCAAAGTAAAATGGTCCCCAAGTCACGAACTTGGTCATCGAAAATGATGCCAGCTTGGCTCTGTAGCCAAGATTTCACCAAGTTTCCATTGAATCACCATTATAATGTAAGCAACGGCGTTGCTTGCGAATGTTACAATTTTTTACATAAAATAAATGCAACATAGAGTAATATAAATGTATTGAAGATCCGGATATAAATTATTTACACTATTTTAAGTATTATTTACACAAAATTCGTAATAATATATATCGTAATAAGGAACACGCAATTCTTTTTTCTTACACAATTATGAAATAACACGGTTCACAAGTATGTTTTTTTTTATTTTTTACACAAATTTTATGTTCTAGCCTGAGTAAACAGATAATTGATTCAGAATTCTTGCACGAAAAATTTGCTTGATTTTGATAAAAAATACATTTGATTTAAAAAACAAACTTGGGATACAAATTAAGTCTTATATTATTTTTCCGTTTTCAGCTGATAAATCCTCAGATACGAAAAGGATAAACGTACTGTTTGAAATTTTGTTTTATTTATTAAATGCATTATATGAATTTCTTTTTATATCTTTATTTTTCAGAGATTTATTTCTGTGTTCTTGAAGATGACACAGCTCATCAACCAGTCATCTACAATTTTTAAGAAAACCCCCACGTGATAGACAATTACCTCAACTTAATATTTAAGGAAGAGAGAGAGAAGAAAGAGTTTACACATTTGGATCATGTATTTAATTGTATTTAAGCTTGACTGTAAAAATGCAATAATAAAATGTTTTATCTATGTTTAAAATGTTTCATTTATGTTTGAAGTTATTGTACTTATATTATTACTAAATATATATTACGAATTATGCGCGTAATAAAAAATACAGAATAATATGTGTTTAACAATAAATAATCCTTATTTTAATTTAATTTTAAGTAACCATGCAAAAACTGAAAAATTTAAGAAAAAAGAAAAAAAAAAAATTTAAATAATTTAATATATATTTTACACTAGTTGGATTTAAATTAGATTTTAAAACATCCATGACTGTAAAAAAAATATTTTATTTTAAAGACCATGAAAATTTTGAATTATATCCAAGATTTTCTTAAATGATAACAACTAAGAAGGAAAGAAAAAATATGCCGTGACCAGGATTCGAACCTGGGTTATTGCGGCCACAACGCAATGTACTAACCACGATACGATCACGGCTACGCTTAAAGAATCAATTTAAGGATTAAAAACTGCTGAAATGTTCAGAAAAGTGTGAAAAAAATGAGTCTATCTACTTAAGAAATAAATGGACCGTAACATTTCAGCATTCAATAAAAAGTAGAAAGTTCAAAATTATCTCGAAAGATGGCAGCACGACTGGTTCTCAGTAAAACTGAAGAACTCTCGCAGGATATAGTACTTATGTTTTATTTATCTTCCATGAATTAAAAAATACCTTAAAAAATTCAAAACAAAAACAGACAAGTATAAATTCGAAATAGGTTTATTTTTTTAATTTACTTATAAAACTCAAAATTAGTTTTAAAAAAACTTGCTTTTACACATTGAGCCCTGTCTCTGGGCCCGAATTATTCCTGATAGGTTTGAGGAACATTCCAAGCAATTCCATTGAATTATTTGGTCATCTAAATCGTCAGAGGGTCTAATATGATATCGGAGGACTAAACACCAAATTGTTGTTTACGTTCGCAAATATGGGCAATAACATTACAATATGGTTACATTAATATTTTTATCGTGTGGTAATGTGGTTAACATGGGGATAACGAATATTATGGTTAATTTTCATTGTTTTTTCCCTGGTAACTCAATTAATTTCAGACGATTTTAATTCGATTTCTTAAAAAATCTAACCATTTTCGTTGCAATCTTTCTTCAAGCTACGGCTTCAGTCTTTTGTTGTATTATGTGTATTTTTCGAATACGAATATTTCTAATATCCTTGGTGAGTACCAGGCTATTTTTTAAAGAATATAAGTGCTATACTTGTTACCTGGGAAGTGCAAAAACGTCAATTTTGAGGAAAATGACGAAATTTTTTTTACTTCAAATTTTATGTAATTGAATTTTCTGCTTTCTAAAAATAACTTACTTTTGTTTGTACTTCAATTATTTATGAAGTTATATCAGTCTTTATGTCAAGAGAGAGCAGCAAAAATGAACTGGAAGTTAAGGTAAAATCCTAGGAGAGCCCACACCCTTGGCGTCAAAACGAAAAAAGCACCAAGCCAGAACGAAATGACGCCAAAAGAAACCGACAATGGCGGCAAGTGAATATAGAGAGATAAGGTGGATGAGTAATGAAAATATATGTAAAAAATACAGACATTAAGCATTTAATATAAAAAAAAATATAAAAACAGCACTTACTTTCTTACTAATGATCTTTTCCGAGTGGAGGGTACAGCGTAACGACAGATTTTAAAAAAGTCTTGAAGGTCTCATCGCTAAGTGAATGATCGTGTGAGCGCCGCCATTTTTATTCTGCGAGGTAATGGTCGAACATACCTTCGGCGTGGCTGGTGCAATTTCGAAGAAAGCGTTTTATTGTCGACCATGTTACATCATGCCGATCGTTACATTTAGGACATTCATAACTCTAAGCAATAAATCCTTCCTTCATGCACTATTCAATCAATTCTTTCTAACCTTTCGCATTCAACAAAGTAAAAAATTCTAAGATATATTCCTTTACACACGCAACCATTCCAGCCCGGTTCCCCAAAACAAAATGAAATTCGAAATACGGAATTTCAAGATATAGGTTTACCATATCTAGTGTATCAAAGTAGGGTTACCAAGATGTCACAATTATCGCCAACCCAAAATAATTCGCGCCAAGGGTGTGGGCTCTCCTAGGACTGAACAGGAAGTTAGATATCGAAAGCATGTGTGTTCGCATTTTAATACTTTTTTACACTTCTTTGATGTTTTATCGAATTTGTTTAAAAATATATTAACTTAGGTAAGGTAATGAGGGGACATGTTGATAATTTTTAAAAAATGGTTTATTAGTTTTTAGTAAAATTTGGCAAATAAATTCGTACATTTTTCGATTTTCTTATGCTCTTGCTTCTCGATATTTTGTTTCATGTTTAACTTTTTTTATATATATATTTGATAGAAAACTGTGTTCTTAAAGACAAAAAATTAATTCATTATCCCTAAAGCAAAATCTGGGAGGTCTAAGAAGCTTCGATTTAATGGAATTTGCTTCATCATTGGTGCACTATTAATGAGAATGTTGACGCAGCTAATCCCTTTAATACTTAGTCAGCTGGAGACAAAAAGTTGAAATGTATTAATAAGGGTTTCAAAATATATATATATATATATATATATATATATATATATATATATATATATATATATATATATATATATATATATATATATATAAAATTAAAAATGCAAATACTACCCTTTCTAAGATCTTGTACATGGATTTGTGTTTAATATGATCTGAAACGCATTTTAACTTCTGCGTGACACCCCTTAGAATTTAGAAAATTTTCTCTAGAAAAAAGAAAAGCTGCATAGAAAATAAAATTACTATCGACGAAAAAAAGGCAAAGTGTTATGGAGGGTCTAACAGCTGTTCTTTATATATGTTCTTCGTTATAATTTCTTATAACCTTTGTAATAAGAAATATTTTTGAAAAGAAATTTTTGTGAATATTTACTAATAAAATAACACAGACTAATATACTTTATATTACGTATTTCTTAACGTTTAAGATACTTAGAGGAAATATATACCAGTTTTTCCATTTAAAAATTATTACTTTTTAATGTAATAGTTTTTCTTGTGTGTTTTTTATGTCTCTAATTTGTATTTAAAAAAAAACTATGTATTTAGACGCTAAGAAAAGCTTTTTTGACTCTATAAAATTAGTAACAAAATTAAAAAAAGAATTTGAAACAAATATATAATACCGATATTTGCTTATAAAAGGTTTATTCTTTTGATATAAAGAGATTTTAGGTTGTTTTATCTGTATAATTTTTTAAGATTTTGTATAAAAATCTTTAAATGCGTTTTTCTCGGAAACAGATTTTTCCATATTTTTTCGCATGGCAAACATGATATCTCAAAAAGTTCTTGAAAAAATTGCATGACATTTTACATCGTTGTTTATTATTATAGTATGCAGGCTGTGAAATAGAGGTTAAGAAAAACAATGTATTTACCTTTTTTTGTAATTGTTTTTCTTTGTGATAAATGTAAAAATTTTGAAACATTCTTCTTTAGTGCTCTTTTTGACCCCTAATTATGTGATAAATTGAAATTATTCAAAGATGATAGATCAAAGCATACGCAACTCTGCTTTCTGAATAAAATTCTAAGGGCTTTTTTATTTTATGCATTAGAATTTATTTTACAGTGTTTGCCGTGATGTACAAAAAATGCTTAATTTTAACCTAAAATTGTCCATTTTCTTACAAAAATATATTAAAAAATGTTTTTCCTTGCCATTTTTATAAGTTTTCAGTTATAATGAATTTAAAGATGAATTCTCAACAATATTTCAAAAAAATATTCCTGCAACTAATCAGGCACCTTAATTATTGCTGCAAATTGAGCATTTCCACTTTATTTTATTTTTAAATAATGCATTTTTAAAATTTCCTTGTTCGATGAAATTCATTGAGGGAACTTGGAATTTTTATTGCAAGTAATCAGTAATTATTAATTGATATTCATTATTGACTAATTTTAATATAGATTATGTAATTACTTTATGTATAATATAATATAATTATGTAATACAATTATTATTATATATAATTACTAGCTGGTATACCCGTTCTTCTCACGGGTGAATTGAAAAATTAAACAATACAGAGTGAAGGATAAAGGAGTTTTTAATGAGTTAATTTTACGGGAATTGTAAATTAAACAACAAAAAAAAGCTTTTTGCATATCTCAGCTAAATAAGAAACCATGTTTGTTTAATTTTAAGTCTGTAGATATAACAGCTGATAAAAAAGATTTTTTTAAAAAAATTTATAACGCCCGTAACTCTGTTGTGGGTCGATTTTTGAAAACACCTTCCTTCTGCTCAACAAAAATAACACATTGTTACAAATTTTGTGTAATAAACTCTTAAAATATAGTGTAAATAATTTGTATCTGGATGTGTAATACGTTAATATTAAATCTCTATATACAATATTGAATTTATTGAACAATCTCTCTCTATACAATATTAAATTTAATGAACACTCTCTCTATATACAATATTAAATTTACTGAACAATCTCTATATACAATATTAAATTTACTGAACAATCTCTATATACAATATTAAATTTACTGAACAATTTCTATATACAATATTAAATTTACTTAACAATCTCTATATACAATAGTCAGTTCAAAACAGGTCTAAAAAACAGTAGGGTGAAACGAATCTGCAAGCAGGGGAGGGAGGGAGAGGGACGCGTGACCTTTGACACTGTCGATTGAAATAAATGATCTCTATTTGAAACGGATATTGTTCACCATTTCATTGGTTTTAATTTTATTTTCACGGAACCCTAATTTCTTTTTCTATAATAAAAGTATCCTAAGTTATTTCTGTTAACATTAGCTATCTGCCAGTGAAAATTTCGTCAAAATTGGTCCAGCCGTTTCAGAGATTCGCCGGAACAAACAGATAGACAGACAGACAGATAGATAGACAGACAGACAGACAGACAGAAAGACAAAAATTTTAAAAATGGATTTTTTCATATAAGTACCTTATATACTTTTAAATGCATTTAGTAAAAAGCTGTTAATTTCAAATTACAAACAGACACTTCATTTTTATTTATATGTATAGATTACATTATATTACATAAGGGATTATTATTAAATTATATTGCTATTATTATATATAATCATTATTATGTTATACTGATATTAATTATTGATTGATATTGCTTATTTTTAATCTATTCCTATATTCTTTATTTAAAATACATTTCAAAACAGCTCTTTAAAATCATTTTCCTGACGATTTGTTAAAGCTAGGCCGCCATCTTGGATTCCATATCACTCGACTGATCTGAATATAAATGAAAACTTTTTTACTGACAAAAAGATAAATGTTAATATTACACTGAAAAAAATTCTTGTGTCAGTAAAATCATAGCCCTACTTGACTACATTAAGAACACACCTTGGCAAATTTTAAATTAAAAATTTTTTTTAAGAAACGAATGTGAATATTTTTTGAAATGTACCGTAAAAGTGTGTAAAAGTTACTTTTAGAAAATATAAAAGAATGCAACTCATTTTGATATATGATTTAAATAAATAAATATTTTTTTTATTCAATTCGAGATCTACAGTGAGAATCTACACAGCTTGGCACAAAAAAGCACAGTTGACAAAAAAAATATGTGTCACCGACTAAAATACAAATATAGATTCCAAAAATTTCAGTATGTCCTGTTGACAATGAATCGCCGTTAGCTTTTTTCCTTATAGTATTCCTCAGATGAAAAAGCACCTAAGAAAAAATTAAAGGATTTAAAAATATCGAATTATAAAATTCTTAATATAACGACAACAATTAATGCTATAAGATAAGCAAAGAAGATAAGTTCTAATTTTAAAAAAATTTATTGTTTGCTAAAGAAAACATGTTATTTCTTGAATCTTTATGTTTTGAAATCATAAAATTTTTTCCCAAAGAAAAAAAAAATAGCAGTTTCAATATAAAATGTTGTAAAGGTATATACATTAGCTTTTAATTTAATTACTACTTTTTAATTAAAAGATAAATTTTAGATTAGTGACGTACTTTCTATTTTGCATAAAACGAAACTATCACTTTAAAAAAAAAAATCTTACGGTTGGGAAGTGCTCAGCAACTCAACTCTCAGTTTAAACTAATTTGAAATTACATTTTTTAAAAAAAACTTCGAGATCAAATGATCTTTATATTTACGGTATTATAGAAATCTGTTAATATATGATCCCTTTTAACTTTTAATTCGAAGGTTATTTTTTCTTTTCGATTTAGCTGTAAGGAAATTTGTTTTGTAAATTACAAATTAATTTTTTTGTGATTTTTTTTTTACCTGAACTAAGATAATAAGCAAAGGAATAAAGAGAGCAAGTGAGGTTAAACTCATAAAAAAGAAAAAAACTATCATTTCGTATAATGGACTCTAATCAGTGAACTACTTTTATTTAAAACTTATTCAATAGATTTATATTTGATACGAAAATTCACAGAACCTTCCAGGGAAATATATATATATATATAGACCCAGTTTTGATATTTCTATTGAAACATCAAACTGGTATATATTACAAGTATACTGGTATCCATTTAGGACACAAAAAAAACTATGTTACAAATTATTTTTTAACAATATTTACACCTTTCTATTGAAAATCTGCTTGTAAAATATATTAATGATAGGCTTATTAAATAAAAAATTTAAGTACTTTATATCCTCGAATAATTTTGTTAAGTCAAAAGACGTCGCCAAATGCCTCGATATGCAGTAAATAGTTGAAACCGTTCCCGTTCCTATTCAAGCATAGAAATAATAAAGATGAATGCATTTGGCGACATTTTTTGAATTGGCGATACTCTTTTCATTTGGCAAAATTGGTCGACGCGTGATGGTATGATACGCAAGTACCAATATTTGCAATGTTCTTCGACAAATAATCTATAATTTGTCCTATTTTGTTGTCGAAAAACTGTGCAACTGTCTAATTTATTTTTTGTTTGGGAAAATTAATTTGAGAATTCAAAATAGAGTGTGAGATATATAGAATTTGATAAACGCATCAGTCTAAAATATTGCTTGGAAAAATATTGTTCATCTTGCATATTTCACCAAAAAATAACTCAAATAAGAATTTTTTCATTAATTTTTTAGTATAGTACAAAATTTACTTGCATGTTTAATAAGACTTGGAGCTACAGCTTACCAGTATAGTTAATATCACATTGATTTAAAACGAATTATGATGTCTACGATGAAATCTTCTCACTTGCAACTCGATTTGCAGGCAAGTTCTTCACAATGCTTTCCAAGAGAGTCATTTCTTTAGCATCGGAGTTAAGAATGGGTTCGTTTCTCCTGGCTACTGGAAGGCTCTTTTCGTAAATGTTATGGGGAAGAATGATTCCATTGGTAGAGCGACCATAATAATCGTTATAAGCATAGTCGTGACCTGTGTGGTAAGAATCCATGTATAGATCTGATGCCATTAAGTAATAAAGCATGTTGTATTCGAAAATAAAACACACACACAGAGTTTTAATTAATGTCTAATGAACGAGTCATAATTCTGTTGAAGCTGAGAAAGTGATATATATATATATATATATTAAATTTGAAAACTACGATTATAATTAATTTAATCGTAATTTTAATCGTAATACTTTTGATTAAATACTCAAAAACTGACTGTATAGGCAATTAAGTTTGATAAAAATTCGTATTATTTTAAAAATATAAGTTAAGATCTCCATACTGTAGTGAAATTTAAAATAAAATAAATTATTCTTAAAATAAAATAAAATTTTCAATGTATTGAACCTTTGTAATAAATTTAAAGTCCGTTGACTGTATTGGGATTCAGAGACATATGTATGGATACAACAGGAAGATAGATAATTTTGCTCAACCTACCCTGACTTTCACCGTGACCATGACCATTTCCATGACCGTGACCTACACGAAGAAAAAAAGGCGTGATAAAAATATATCATATGTCATGTACAATTAATACTTATGCATTGTAAAACCTAAATTTAAGTCTATTAACATAACGTCTATTTTAGTTTAAAAAACATATAAATTCCTCTTTTCTAAAAGCTAATAAAAGAATCTATGCACTTCTACAGTTGCTATTATGTGTTACAAAACTATTGTTACTACTACAACTGTGGATCTACTAGTATAGGTATGAATAAAACTCTAAAAATTTATTAAAAAACCTTCTAACAGGAAGCATTTTTATTTTTAAAATAAATAAACTGACCATGTCCATGTCCTTGTCCTTGTCCTTGTCCATGTCCTTTTCCGTGTCCATGACCATGACCATGTCCTTTTCCATGTCCATGACCATGACCATGTCCTTGTCCTTGTCCATGACCTGAATTAAAAATATTTTAAATAGAAGCAGATCAATTTACATTTATTGCTAAATAAAAGGAAAATACTAATCATTTATCATTTTCTTGCAAAATATTTCATTATAATTTTAATAAGCAGAAATTTCAATTTCCTAAAATGTTTTATAGCCTATTTTGCAATTTGTTAACTGATCTATCATTTTCTCTCCTTCAAGAAAAAGCATAATGGGGATAAATTTGAAACGCAAAAAATGTTGCTTTATTCATTTAATTTATCATATGTTAATACACACCATGACCCTGTCCATGTCCTTGCCCCTGACCGTGTCCCTTTCCATGACCGTAACCATGTCCCTGGCCTTGACCAAGACCATGTCCTACAACATAAATAATCCATCTCTTAAATTTAATGAATATCAATGTATTATTTTTCATCAGAAATATTTTTCAGCTAATTTGAATTTAATGTTCATTAAAAGAGTCAAAATTTCAATTTTTAAAATATTTAACTTTTTACATCTATCATAACCAATAATAGAAATAATTAGAAAATATGAATCCATTAATTTTCATTCAATTTTGCTAGATGATATTTTATCGTTACTTTACAAATAGTGTGGAAGTAATTGCTTTTCTAATGTAATTTCTGATAAAATAATATTATATATTATGAAAATATAGTATTTGTAAAATTTAGCTCACCATGTCCATGTCCATGTCCATAACCTTCACCGTGACCTGCAATAAAAATATTATCAAATCATATTCTATCTCTGAAAGAAAATGAAAGAATTTTTTTAAAAGTATACTTATATCTCCTGATTACAGTTAAACTGAAGATTGTTCGAAATATTAAGGATATTTTAAACTCTTTAAATTTTCTTATGATAAAGTTAATACATGAATTATGATTAAAAATTAAACCTTTAACTAAAAAGTTTCACATTTACCATGTCCATGACCTTCTCCATGTCCATGTCCATGACCTTCACCATGTCCCTGTCCATGACCATGACCTTCACCATGTCCATGTCCCTGACCTTTACCGTACCCGTGTCCATGACCTGCAACAAAAGTGTCCGTGTACATGAACATGTCCTACAACATTAATAATCAATATTTTTTATTTAAGGGATATCAATGTATTACTTTTTTATTAAAAGTGTTCTTTAATTAATCTGAAATTAATAGGCATTGAAAAAGTCAAGGTTTCAGTTTTCAAAAATTCCACCTTTCGTACCATGATTATGAGCAAAAACAGAAATTATTATAAAAGAATGAATACTTTCATTTATCTTTTCTAGATATTTTATCATATTATAGTAAACAATGTAAGAGTAATTGTTTTTCTAATACAGTTTGCAATAAAATATTTTAATGCACATGTAATATTCTAAAATTAGCTCACCATACCCATGTCCGTGCCCATGACCTTCCCCGTGACCTATAAGATACATTTTATCAAAATATATTATTCTATCTTTTGAAGAAAATGGATGAAGTTTTTTTAAAAAGTATACTCATCTTTCGATTATCGTTAAGCTAATGATTGTTAGATACGTTCATGATTTAAAACAATTTTTTTTCGAAAAGTTTATTACATGATTAAATATATATGTTTAAGTATTAAACATATAGTATTCTACTGAAAATATACTATTCTAAATTTAGCTCACCATGTCCATGACCTTCACCATGTCCATGTCCATAACCTTGACCATGTCCGTGTCCATGACCTTGACCATGTCCATGTCCATGACCTTCACCATGTCCGTGTCCATGACCTTCACCGTGTCCATGCCCATGTCCTGTAAAATACGTTTCATGAAAGTGTATTCTATCTTTTTGAAGAAAATAAATTTAAATAGTTTTAAGGTACGCTTATTTTTCGATTTTCTTTAAACCAATAATTGTTCAAAAATTTCATGGCTTCAAACTTTAAATTTTCTTACGAAAAGTTTATTATATTTACTTATGTTTGAGTATAAATAATGTAAAACTAATAAATTTCAAATTCACCATGTCCATGTCCGTATCCGTGACCCTGACCATGTAAAAATGTAAGTAAAAATGAAGAAATTTAAAAAATAATGCTTTTATATTTTAGTTGTTTTTAAGTAATGTAAAAATATACTAAATACGAATATAAAAGCAAAGTTTTGCTCGAAGACCCCATGACCAATGCTTAAAATTTTTTAACTTTGTAATTCCGTAATAAAATTGAGAACATTATAAAATATTTCTAAAGATTCTTTCTGACGTTTATTTATAAACATAGAACGGTTGCTAACGATAACAAGCTGTAAGAACTTAAAATTGTAGTAAATTTTATTTTGAAGAATACAAAATCAGGTTTTAATTTAACTTACTCAATGTGTTAGAATATGATATTCTACAGATGAGAAAATGAGCTGATTTTATTTTAACCGTCTTTACTGGAAAATAAAGGTTTCCCCCCTTTAAAAAAAAAAGAATTGGTTTTGGAATGAGAGGTATAAGAAAATTTTTATTTATATATTTAATCCAACAGTTAAATTGAAAGCCATTCTTTTTCTGAAAAAATTAGTAGCTATTAGGAGAAAAAAATAACTTTATTATTGTAAGTATATTAACTCACATAAATTTAAAATTGATCGATTTTGAAAATGAATAAATGCTATTTGTTTAAAATTAAAGAATAGAATAGTTTAATTTTCTAATTAAAACAATTTTATTCAAACTTTATTGTTGATGTTACAGAAAGGATTTTCACAAAGATTGGAAAACATTTTAATATGCTCAACTGTTTAGATCTCAAAAGCAAAATAACACTGTATGACCAAAAGAATTATTAGTCATTTACAGAATAGAGCTTATGTAAGTATAAGTAAATAAGATTTAAATTATTTTACCATGTCCCTGTCCTTGACCATGTCCATGTCCATGTCCCTGTCCTTGACCATGACCATGTCCCTGACCATGTCCTTGTCCTTGACCATGCCCATGACCATTACCTAAATATAAACATAATTATTAATGAAACTAATATGAATGAATTTATCACAATAAATGTTTCTGTGCACGTGTTTTTTTATTATATCTTTTATACTTAGAGTTAAGGTAAATTGGAAGAGTCAATTTCTAAGTCAAGTCGCTCATGCATTATTATTTGTTATTTTATCGTTTATTCATTATTTTTTTTAAAAAAAGTACTCCCCTTTTATCGGAAAATATTTTAAGGAATAACTGTTTTGTGCTGTGAATGAAAAACACGGAAGTGAAAAAATTATAAATATTTAAAGTATATATTTTCTTAAAATTATCTAATCTTTAGATATGTAAAACTATAAAAAAGATGGGTTATTATATAAGCTGTGAAATTATGCATATCTGCATTCAGGTCCATCATCAAAATTTCGATTCTATGAAATTATTACAAAAAAATTGTTATATTTCTCCGATGTACTAATTTTATGGCTAAGAAATTGAAAGTACAAAATCAATAACAAATCAAGTACGGGATTTCACAAAAAAAAAAAAAAAAAAAAAAAAAAAAAAAAAA
>BMAV01001337.1:248260-261397 GCA_019973955.1 Trichonephila inaurata madagascariensis | reverse complement strand
TCTAATAGTGTCAGTGAAGCTGAGTAATAAGTGGGTCCGAGACCAGAAGAGTATTCCCTTAGCCGGAGCAAGTTGGATTGAAAAATATAGTGATGATTTAAGGACCGTAGCTGTTCGCCAAGGAAATAGCGATAAGACTGTTTTATTAAGCTTTAAGACTGGAGTGGATCCTATTAAGTTAGGAAATAATCTATAAATATAGATTCAGTGGTTAATCGCGCTATTTGTCCGAATAAAGTTTTGCGTCGCATCACTCCGGATCAAAAGCCTCCTAGACTAGTGTTGTTTTATTGTATATAGATTAAGATCATAATAAACTAATTTTATTATGGCAGAGTTTAGTGGTCCATCTTTCATTCCCTTAAACGTAGGTCGCGTGGATGATGAAGAGAGGATACCCCCAGGGCGCGGGGTATCACAAAGTGAATCAGAAGGGATAGGATATTCATTGATTTCATACAAAATAAAACAACATTAGTTTTATTAAGGGACCTTTGCACAAAAATAAATCAAAAGTTAGTTTTTCATTGCTTCTAATGTAGCTAAGACATGTGCAGTAGATAAATTAGAAATATTTCAGCAATCCAAGCTAAGGTTCTGGTATACTTTTATTTAATGGTAAGTTTTTACTTTAAATTGCAATTTCTCAAAAGTCTTTATTTTAACATATTAGGAATAGTTTTGGAAAGTACAACCTAGCTTAAAAGCTTTGAAACTGTTTATCGGCTGCGGTAGCCCAGTGGTCAAGGCATCGGATGATGACAGGCATGTCTCTCACGAGTTTGAGCTCAGTACCACTAAAGACCCACCATGTAGGGCAGCGGTGCACGTTAAATCAGTCGAGAGCTGAAACGTCCTCCCGTTGGTGTGGTAGTTAGGAAAGGGGGTGCTAGCTCAAGTGTCGTCCACGTCACTTGACCATGGTTCAGAATTACGTGGTCCGTCGCCAAAAGCCCTCTTGTAGTGGAACAGTGTGACATTAATTTTCACTCACTCACTTGAAACTATTTATATATGTTAATACTATGTAATTACATTTTCTTAAACCAGAGGTTTTATCAAAGAAGTTACTTCAAAAACATTTACGTGTTAAGACTGGTTTTATGGGCTTATGGGTTTTAATCTACTTTTCTTTTCACAACGGAGTGTTAACAAAAATGGTGATCAAGCTATACAAAATTAGAAGAGTTACATTTTTTAAAATGTACAGCAGTATGAATAAATCGATTTCTGTACATTTCTTTTTGCCGAAAAAGATATTCTAGCCAAAAAGATAATTTTCGAACAGAGAATATTCTTTTACTATGCTAAATTCGATTTACCTTGGCGATGAGTTCAATCGCCAAATTTGATGACAAAAGTTAGATATCTCTAGAAAAATCTAGAAGGTCCTCATTTGACGATAGAATACAAAAAGTTTCTAGAATATTTTCACTCTCTATATAAGGTCGATCCAGGGAAGAAAAATCGGAGTTAAAGCTTGACAGCGATTGTGCATTTCCTTGAATATTGTAATTACGAGCTAATAGTGTTATGTTAACTTTGAATATTTACTATTGGGGATTTTACGTGAGTTTATTGTTTCTTAATGAAAATTAATCTTTTGCAATTTTTTTCAGAGCTCCGGAAAAAAAAATTAAAATTTATTCCAAAAGAATCTGCATGTTATTTGCGGGCACCTTTCATCATTTAAAATAAATCTTAATCTCTTGAAACAAAATTATATGAAGAAAAATTAGTGGAATTGCTAGTTATTAAGATAACGAAACTGACAAGAGAAATAATATGTACTATAGTTAAAATATTTCATACAAAAAAAAGTTCTAAAAGTATAAATGCTTATAAAATCTAACTTTTCATTTTTTTTTCAATTTTTTTTGAAAAAAATAAATGTTTCTATTCAAAATTTTTATTTTCTAAGTAACAAATCTTTACAAAAAAGTAGAATACTACACTTTTCAATTTCATTATTTACTTTAAAATTTACGTACGTAAATACGTGCGTTTTAATCTTGGTGCTTTCCAGTTCTAAGACATGAGTAAATCTGCTTCTAAAAGCTTATATTAAGGGCAAAGGGTTCATCTTTTTAGAAAACATTATCCAGGATTAATTAATAAAGGCTAATACCAAAAATTACTTAAGTTTTTTACTAAAACCAGTTGAATAATTTTTCAACATAATTAAAAGTGTTTAAAATTAAAGTTCTTTGTGAATTAATGCGTGATAAATTGAGATACATTATTAACAAAGCTTGAGTTATCGAAAGTTCTAAAAGAAAATATTTTTTAAAAGTAGACACATGCTGAACTAATTCTTTTTTGTTTTTTTGTTCCGTTTATATTCCTTTATATATAAATATAGTTACTTTAATATTCTAGAATCACAAAATATTCCATTTGATATTTCTAAGAACTTATTTATTTGTTTTTTACCTTCACATTTTACGAATAATTTTCAGTGGAGAAAGAAGGGAAATCCTGTGCTCACCTTTTCCAAAATCAAGAAGATCAGAATACTTGGCCTCAGGAATAGTTTTAAGGTTTTCCAGAGTTTTAAATGCAGGTTCTTCAGCTGATAATTTGATATCACGGAGTGTCGGGAATTTTTTGAAAAATTCTTCACTGCTGTCCCCAAGGGCACAAGCCACGAGGATGAAAATATGAAGGACCTATAATTAAACAATAAGGATTTAGGTTGCAAGATACCGCATTATTAAATAAGATATAAAATGAAATTTAGTAATTAAAGTAATTCAGTAAATTGTTCAGTCTAGTCAGTAGTTGGCAAACTTTTGGAGAAAAGAGTTAAATAGTAAGGAAAACAAGATAACTAAAAGGTATCAAAGAGCCTCACATACGCATGCACAAGAGAAAGTCACCAGTAGCAATCACGATCAAGACCGTTTCACTCCTATGAGCATTTTTCAATTTCTACTATTAACTCACACTCTTTCTATATATATATATATATTTGTTTGTTTGTTTGCTTATTTATTTATTTATCTTGGTGGAATTTTCAATCGTTAATAAAATACACCTTAAAGAGCTCAATTGAGCTGAAATTTTATATACAGGGTTATTTTGGATGACAATACAGTAATTTAATCATAATTCATAAAAATTAATGGATTAAGACTAATTATTTAAAGAATTACAGTTACAGCCAAGCTGGCATAATTTTTGGAGACTTAGCGACCCTTTTGGCGACTTGTGTCAAAACTTGAAAAGGTTTTTTTTCTTTCTTTTCTCACGTTTTAAAGCATTCATTTGAACTGAACTTTTATAGACACGATTATTTTGAATGACAATACGATACTTGAATGATAATTAATAAAAATTAATTACCACTTAATGTTGTGATTCTGTCATGTATATACATATTTATATTAATTGTAACTATTTAATAAAAAGTAGCTAAACTAAAATTTTTCTTTGTTGATCTAAGTAATAATTGACTTAATTTTTTTTTATATTACATGTTTTGTGGTTTTTGTTGTCACGTGTCCTTCCCGAAGGAAAGGCAGGAAAGTTGCCAGAGCCTGAGACAGGTTGGACTTGTACTCGATAGATGGCGACACCACCTATCTCCACGTCCTCAATTTCGGCATGAGCTGGAGTGGAGAGAAATATTCTCCAGCACGCTACACACGTGATTTTCGCTGCAACCACCCACAGGGCTTTTGGACCCACTGGTTTAACGAGCACGTACTCCGTGTGTACTCGGAGGGTATTTGGTGGGATCGAACATTAAACCCAGGCCCTCCGGTGTGCAGTCCGATGCTCTAACCACTAGGCTACCCATGGTGCAGCTTTTTCTTTTTAAAATATGAGCTTTTTTATAAGCATTTTCTTTTAAAATATTTAAATAAAACTTTATATAAAGTAATATATGTTCTCCATTTCTTTCAAAACTAAGAACTTTCGAAGATATTTATTTTTCTGTAAGCTCAATGCGAGAATAATCAATGTCAAAATAACATAATTTTAGAATTGAAATTTCAAGCGTCGGGGAAAAAATACCGTTTGATTTTATTCTGAAATTTCATGTTAGCAATAACATTTAAAATTGACTTTAATTGTGTGTGAATTGTGTATTGAAGTCATTTCAACTCTCTTTTTCAATTCTTATTATTAGTTCACTCTCTCTTCCTATATATACTTATATATATATATATCTTGTTCAAATTTTCAATCGTTAGTAAAATACTTTTTATTCATCCATTTAAGTTCAAGTACATTCTTTTAAACTTGTAGTGGGTGACCCTTGATGTTAAAACAGTTTTTTCAAATATTAATTCATTAATTAAATTTAATTTTTTAATTTTAAATTTATTCTGCGTTATTTTTGGCGAAGTTACAACTAGATACAACATATGGCATCAAAAAGTAGGAATTGATTTTTTTAAAAAATTTTTTATATTATTTGTTTTTATCAGCCCTTAAACATGTCACAAAATACGGAATGCGTTTTGTCGCTTCTTTCGTGAGTGTATGTGTATCTCTTGCTTCTAATTAACAGTGCTTCTTAACATATTTATACAAATAAACAAACCTTTCTGGAAATCACTCAGAAGGGTATCTTCTCATGGCGGTATTTTTATCAATGAATTAGACCTTTACTGCTTTAGAAATATTTCAATATTTTTTTCACTGATTCTCAATACACTTTGTCAATGAAGAACAATTTAATACATACATATTAAGCCAGTCAAATGTTTTTGATACAAATAAGGTAAATATTTTCAATAGATAATTATAAAAAATAAAAAAAAAAAAAGATAACAATAACTTTTAGTAGATGTTATTTTTTAAATAATTAGCAGCATATAGCATAAGTCTGAAGAGCAGCAACCGTCTCTACAGAGAGCTGCGACTTGCCGATCCCTGGTCAAGTCAGACTAGACTGGAAAACAAGTCGTTTAAACTAAAAAATCGAACTAGAAAACTAGAAAATCCTTTGATTAATTATTTGTTAATTTGTGACGGATCTATTTCCGATTCTTCCACTAATCCTCTTGGGAAATCTTTGGGCTCTCAACTCGCGTTATTCACAACCAACCCTTCGGAAGAAGAAAATCGTGATATGCAAATTAAGTTAATCTATATAGTCGAAGTTTTCTAGCTAGAATAGAGGGTAGGAGAGAGATAAACCAGAAATCAGGTGAAATCAATACTGACAGGTATCATTATTGAATTATGGTGAATAATGCTTATTAGGAGAAAGATTTAAAGTGACGACTGATCACTGAGATTAAAGTAATATTATATTAAATCGGATAATAGATTAGAGCCTATATGAAGTAAGGATCGAGTGTGATAGTCTCCTAATTTTTCGTGTGTTTTCGTCGTTTTTCGACTTTTGTGGCTAGCTCCGAGACATTATCTTACTGTTATTAATTGGATTTGTGTCGTTACATTGTGTGGTCAATAAATAGATTGATTGGATCATAACGAGTGTTTTTTCTCTACTTTCTACATATCTATCTCTATTTTAAAGAGGTGAAAACCTCTCACAAACTTTGAAGCTATTAGAGCACTATTGACGATGTACATCGTAATTTTGAGCTTTCATTAAGTGACGCGAATAACACATGAGCTGCCCTCTCTCTTCAAACTTACTCTTCACATCAACGTGAGGACTTAGAGCTTTGACAGTTTTAACGGGTATCACTAAGTCGTGATGAGCTTGCATGTCGAGTCATTAAACACCAGGACTCCAGTCCAAACTTTTATTTGTTGAAAAAACTGTTTTAGTACAACATGCTTTTATTATCTCTCTCTCTCTCTATATATATATATATATTAAGTGTTTCGTGATGCTATAACAAATTTATTGCGTTCTGTCGCAACAATGTCATTGTTCAAGATAACTCGCCAAGTTCGCAACCCAAATTTCGCAAGTGTACACGCTGAATTAGCAACTATGTTCATACAATGTCGCCAATACTATTGCGATAGTATATTATTACAAGCTTTCACAGAAAAATGTTGCAACGATTGCCTCGACTGGAATCGTTGCGTGAGATAAAAGGCATTGTCTCATATGAAGACATATTAACAGTCAACGGGACTAAATACTCAACTTCCCAGGATGCTGCAAGAGTTGCAGGTTTATCATAATTTGAGGACTTTATCAATGAAGTGTTGAACGGTACAGCTTCAGTGGTGAATTTAACTGAAGAAAAATGCCAAGAAACAAATAAATAGAACACATAACACATGTAAATTACAGTTTTACAATTTGAGCAATGAATATGAACAATTGTATAATTTGTACAAAGGGGTTTGGTCCACATTAAGCAGACAGGGTGTAACCCTCCCACCCCCTAGTTATTTTACGATTTTTTTCATTTATTATTAAAGATTTAATGGGTAATATTTTGTTTCATGTAATTCAGGTATTCCAAATTCCCTTATAGTTTTCTGGCAATAATGCTGTTTTTTCAAAAAAATTCCATAATTATTTTACAAATCTAACTTATTAATATGTAGCTATAAAATTAATATTTCAATCAATTTTTTTAAAAAAAAACAATAAATCACTAATGTTTAAGATAATCAATATCTTATAACTATATTACACATTTTTGAGTTGTAGTATCCGTAAAATCTCATGTGTTGTTCCAAAATGAACGAATTTCAAAAGTGTTTGGAATGGATTTACTTACCACAAACTTCATCTTGGAAGTGACTGAGGTGTTCGATATGCCTTCTGAAAAACTGTTCTCCCCTTATATACTTCTCCATAACACTTGATCAGGAAAAGATGGTCAAATTCCACCCTCGTCAAAGCTGATCAGACGGGTTTCTTCATTTTTGAATAAGAAAACATAAGTAGAACAAACTGCGCTTAACCAATTATTTTATTTTTAACTGATGTGTTGAAATGTAAAATAAATTATTAATATTTTAATATTTGATTTTAATTTCAAAGCTGCTAAATCTCGCTTATTCATAGCTGATATGAGAAATAAATATTTTTTTTTTGTATATTCATAAGATATACTATTCTTATTTCGTAGTTATTTTTAGATTTTATCTATGATGTATTCAAAGCGAGGAAATATGTTTTAATTTGTTGTGTATAAAAGTAAACTTCTTTATATAGAGCTAAGTTTTAGAAATTTACTAAGCAATACCTTTTTATACAGATGTTTTAACTGTTAATGAAGAAATGTTTATCATAACTGTAAAGATATAGAATAGAAAACTAAAGTCCTGTTATTAGCATATATCACAAGTAACAAAATAATTTGAATTAACAAAAACCCGAGAATTATAATAGAATATATCATGGAACTATCAGAATTCATCTATCTTTGAAAAGGAATTTATAGCACAAAAAAAATTTATATTGTTAATTTTTAAAAAATTTTCTTATTTGTAATTAAATGTATCAGAAAGCAACAATTTTTCTTAAGAATAATAAATTGGGGTAGAAATCCTTAAGTTGGATAAATAAAATATGTGGCATTCCCCTTTCTTTCTCTTAACTTAATGATTGGAAAAAATTTGTTATAAAATTTTTAAAAAATCGTTAACACATTTGATTGGAATTCACCTTTTTTACAAAACAGTTTTATAAACATTAGCCAATAATTACACCAATAATAATGTCACCAATAGTTCTTGCATTCCTTTTAATTGTGACTTTAATAAGCAATCAATTATATAATACATAATTTTGATAGTTGCTTCAAAAAGTTAAAATAATGGTTGCATTTAAAATTTTTTTAGAAATTAATAACAGTATTAGTTATTCAATGTCTAGTGTGAAAGTTTTATCATCTGTAGTTCGCATAACTTTTTTTTTCCAATTTTCATGTCTGCTTTCACCAGTATTGAAGATAATTTTCAAAAATGTATGATAACAATGGAAAAGTTCTTTCTGTATTGAAGTGAAATTTCCATAAGCAAATGAATAATCATTTACTTATCTATTATTATAATAATATCTTGTAATCACAAATCAAAGAAGTAACTAAGAATAGTCCTAAGTTAATTAAATTTATGGCAGTTTAAGTCCAACATTTTTTTGCCTTTAAACCTTCCATTATTTTTTTGTAATTTATCTTTCAAATCGACATATTTTACGGTTACAACTATTTTAAAATTACAATAAATCGTCGTTGATTTCAATGTATTCATTTTTGAATTTTCTTTTCATTTTCCACATAAAATGATTGCATCATATTAAACACGTGAAGGAGCTGAATACATTCTAAGTCATACTATTTCGTCAAAGACCACAAAATGTTTTTTGTTTTATACATTTAACATTTAAACTTTTATGTCCGGTTTTCATATTCTAACTCTGGGTGACGTAGTTAGTCTGGCGCTTGTCTTGTAAGCTGAAGTCTGAGGGTTCAACCCCGGTCTAAGTCGGTGGATTGTTATGATACAGAAAACCGACAGCATACGTGTCGTGTAACTATGCGGAATGTAAAAGATCTTTTGAGTGCCTGTTTGGCTTGGGTGCTCTAGAAAAAATTAAATTCCTCATAAAATATCGCATCGTCAGAGAAGAAACTGGGCTTCAAGACTCCTTGTGGTTATTGGTATTGCCGCACTTAAAAATATATCAGAGTTCCGGGAATATACTAGGTCTGAAATGTGCTAAAACATCAATCCATAGCCCCATTAGAAAAAAAAAAAATCATGTTTTATCAAAGGAATTTGATTCAACTCTGGCATGTGTTTTCAAATATTTCAATAAAATAAAATATAAAACAAATGAGAGAAATTTAAGAAAAAAATTATATATGAAAAATGAGAAAGAATTTTCAAAAACTATTTTGCTCTCAATTCAATGGCTAAATATTTAATTTTTAAAAATATATTTTTTCCCCATATTGTTAATTAAAATTTTTAAATTAGTTAATTAGTAATAAAATTAGGAACAATAATTTTTTTACTTACAACTTTTTTTTTATTATATCTCTAAAATATTATAAAGGTATATAAAGGAAAATATATTTTAGAAAATATAAATTAGAATAAAATAGTATTGTCTTTTAAACTATTTCTAATTTTTTTAAAAATTATTTTTTAAAATAATCCAAATTTGCTTAAGTTTGTATAATTTTACATAAACATTAATCACGAAGTATGTTTTAACGTATTTTAATTTTAACAGCACATCTATCTTTTAGGAAAACAGTTTCCTCTTTACTTAGACAGCAAAAAAATTGAAAAAGAAAAATTATTTTATAAATATATCACTCATACAAACTGCATCTCAGCAAATAATGTTATTTTTATTTTTGAATAAAAAAAAAACAACTTTCTTCTGTTTTCCCAGTTTTCTTAGTTGGAAATTGGTATTTAGTAGAGATAAATTAAATAAATGTATTTAGTTATGTTTTTATGCATGCTGTAAATGCTTAATGTCTTATTGATACTTGAGGAGACACAAAGAATTTAAACAATTTTGTAGGTTCAATATTTCTCTACTTTTAATTCTTTTAATATTTTGAATTCTGTAACAAATAAAACGCTTTAAAAACCTTTAAGGTATCCGACTAGGTTGAAAAAGTGTTTGATGTTTGGTGTCGTATGGGTCACTAGGGAAAAAAGAAACTAATTATTGAGGAAGAAGGACTAATACATAAAATTAGAGAGTTTTTTAAGTTCTTTTTATAGCATTTACTTTATCTAACTAATAAAAAATATTTTTTTAATTCGTTTTTTGAAAAATGAACCTTTCATGATAATTTGTGCCCGAAAAACGGTATATCTTCTAAATAATCCAATCAAATGCAATGAAATTTATAATATACATGCTGGGCCCTTCAGAGTGTAGAAAACCGCAGGTTTTGAGACGGCTACATTTAATCACATTTTACAGCCATTTTTAGCTTAGAACATGCAGTAATTTTGACGAAAAATCATGACCATCAAATTTAAATGCTAATAAAATATTTATTTATTAAACTATTTTTTATTCTACGGTTTGTGACTTTTCAGAGGGATCAAGAAATATATCAATGATGTTAAAATTGCATAATGCGCAATTTATTTTTATTTATTACGTTTTTTTTTAACTTAAAAAATTTTGCTAAATTTTCCTAAAAATAATTTTTTTTTAAAAAAAAGGGCAATACATGTTAGTTGTTTAATATTTATGACTTTTTAAGCATATTTATGTTCTTTAAGACAATAAAATTATTCAGAAAATCAATTTTTGAAAAATTTATCTCCGAACTTAGTCGGATACCTTAAGTCAAAGAAGCACATTTTAATTTAAATAAAATCAAATAAACTGTGTATCAAATCATTAACTATACAAATGTTAAAACCATTGTGTTTCAGCAGTAATTATTTTTGAAAAAAAATAATTAAAAAAAAAATCCCCTTCTTAGAAGAACCGTCTTCCTATTTGTTTTCTTTATAAATGTTTAAATGTAAAAGAGTAAATAAATATAATAATAATAAGTATTTCTTCCCTCGGTATTTCAAAATGATGTTAAAGTAATTGCCAATAAATCGCCTTATGAAATAATTGAAAGATTTGCTAATGATGAACCGTTCCAATCGCGTGTGCACTCTAAAGGATGTCCTGAAGGGTTTTGGTGAAGATTACCGACTGTAAAAGGAAATACAATTTTTTTTTTTTGAAAACCCGCACTTAACTTTTAAATACAATGAAATAAGGAAATATTTACAGTGTAATAAATCTGTCATATACATAAAATGTAGCGCGTAATAGATTTATCAGAAGTATAATGAAATGTGATATCCATGAAAGAATCTTAAAATAGCCTCTTTTTTAATTAATGATATCCCTCGCCATGACTTTTTTTTTGACTTTTTTTTTCTTTTGAAACACAATAAACAATAAAACTAGCGTTTAAGGTAATAAGTGGATCACTCATCAGCAGTAGATGACGCCGCAAACTCTGTTTGGAAAGCGAGGAAAAATCTTTAGCTCATACAGTGAAAAGCGCTGAACACGAAACTGATGGGACTAATATATTTTCTCCGGTTTAAAGAATTTCGTGTTAAAGGATACTGCAAAAAAAGATACCATGTATCAACAAAATTAAGTTTATTAGATTTTATTTTATTTACATAGATATGTTCATAGGTATATATTTAATAAAAATAAATGAAACAAAAATATTTATCAAAACTTAAGAAAGAAATTTTTTAGAAAATTTTCAGCTTTTTTAAAAACTAAAACATTTATTGAGTTTTTGGAAAATAACAAGATTTTTCTTTGCATTGTTTTTCTAGCATACAATTGTCAACAAATTGTTCGATGTCGTCCATTTTGTTATTTTTTTCACCATTGCAATGTGTGTCTGAATAACTGCACATACTTTTCTTGATGTTCCTCATTTCGGAAGATGTGGGAATAGGAGCTGTATTATTCATGCTCTTTTTTTTCGTCGGACTCTGTATCAAAGATATTTTTTTTAGTTTTGAACAAACTCCAAAATGTCTCGTCTGCCATAATTGGAGTTGTACGCATATTATCTTCATCTATTGCAACGAATTCTTCCGAAGATACAGTACGACGATTCAATAATACAGGCAAACCTGGTGTTTTCCGTATTTTGTTCATTTCCAGAAGGGAATACTTTTCGTGTTAAATGACTTTCGTTTCGTGTTAAGAGAAACAAATGCATGAAAATACATAGAAGTTAATTGAAACCGTGTTAACCGATATTTCGTCATAATCGTTTTCGCGTTAAACTGTGTAAATTTAAGTTTAGTTTAAGTATATTGTTGGTATTCTAAATTAACATGTGTTGAGAGGGGACTTTAAATATTAAAAAAGAATTTAAACTGTATACAGTTTTCATTGATGGAAATTAAAAATTAGGGAACTATTTTAAACCAGAAGTCAATTTTTTAGAATTTGGTGGCATATCTTAATAAAAGGTTACGACTTTTCAAAATGATTCATAAGAAGTTATGTAAAAATATATAAAAAAAACAAAAACTGTGTTATATTTTATTCTTTTTGATCTTATTCATTTTAATAATGTATGTTGCAGTGTTTTTTCTAAAATATAATACAGGCTGAAATGAACAAAAAATGTAATTATTCTCCATTTTCCATCATTACAAATACCTGTAGATATCAAGGCCATAAGAAATAAAATATATATTGGGAAAACATTTTTTCTTTTTTACGTATCTTCCGAAACGTTTTATTATAATAAATCTGTTCCATTTTCATCTCTTTTTCATGTATATTTAACAATTTGCAAAATTTTGTTCCTTTCATAATAATTATTTTAATATCACGTACAGTAAATTCGAGAAATTTTACTGTTGATAATCTCTCCATAATAAATTGAAACGAAATTTTTAAAGAAAAACATTTACCGTAAAATTCGGCTCATAACGCGCACTTTTAACACCAAAAATAAATTCAAAACTTACGGGGGCTCGTTATACGCCGGGTATAATAATGAGAGCTTTAGAAATACAAAAAGTGATGAGTGTAAAAAATAATTAGACTTCTATATATATCGAATTACTGTTTATTTAAAAAAAACGACATACCTCTTATGAATTTAAAGAGTTGTAGTTCTAGAAGTATCCTATGTTTTCGAATACCTGGGATGATATCTCGAATAAATGACTTCAAAACATAAAGAGCAATGTATACTAATATTTCAGATTTCTTCGTAAAAAAGGGGTACGCATTATACAGAGAATATACCTAAAAATTAAAAAATACAGCTAGGAAGTATAGGTGCGCGTTATGCGCCGGATTTTACGGTAAATCTCGTCTTTAAATATTAATGCACAATTTTAGCAAAGTTTTACCTCAGTAAATTTTACCAAAATAGATTTTTTTTAAAAAAAAAAAAATCTAAAGTGAGCAACAATAGTGTGTTAGCCATTATACTACTATGACCATTACTGATAGTTAAACTCAGTTTTAAAAGAAAATGTATTAGTCGAAAAGAAATGTTTCTTTTTTCATGTTTATTCCTCAAATTTATTGGCTCTATCCATACTGAAAAAAAATTCCTTCACAATAATAAATAACAAATTGGAAACAATTCATGAGAACCACAATTCAAAGATTTATCAAATACATAAACATTACTCAAAAGCACAATATTTTATAAGCATTTATTATTAGAAAATGTAATTTCGAAGTATATTACTGAAAGA
>BMAV01001337.1:230433-242061 GCA_019973955.1 Trichonephila inaurata madagascariensis | reverse complement strand
ATTATTTAAAAAAAAATTATTAATTTACTGAAAGTAAACAAAAAAAAAACATTCTGACATAATAAAAAATAAATACTCATTTACACTGATAAATACGCTTATAAATGTATCAATAATGCACAATGTATTTTAAAATGAATATAACAGTACTAAGTTAAGAAAAAGTTTCATAATTACCAGTGACTCCTTGGGCTTGTCATATATAAAATTATTTACTAAGATTAACACTTATCTGGATAATTTGTACGATTTGTAATTAACACCTTAAATGCTGATTAAAAATTACGCGATTCGTGGTGCCATCTATCGTAAAGATCTATCGTCCCTTAGGAAATTTCTCCGAGCTAAATCGTACTGTCACCTGTATGGTGCGCAAGGCTAAAGAAAAAGACAGGCGTAAATCTAGCCCCTTGCCACGATGAATTTCGTGGGCCTCGATCTGACTACGTCAGACAGGTGGCATTAGAAACAACACCCAACACACACACACACACATATATATATATATATATATATATATATATATATATATCCCATATATATATATCTTGTTCAAATTTTCAATTGTTCATAAAATACTTTTTATTCATACACTCAAGTTCAAGTTCAAATATATCTTTTTAAACTTGCAGTGGATGGCACTCGATGTTAATATAACTTTTTTTTAAATATTAATTCATTAATTAAATTTAATTAGTTAATTTTAAAGTTTTATATGGGAGACAAAATTAAATTTGTTCCGAATGAAGGCAATAGATGACGACAGTATACATTGATTATATTGATTATTGCAAGGAAATTCGCTTCCTATTTTGTCACTTAATATTGGGATTCTGTCATATGCATACACATATTTAAGGTGGTGGTGGGTTGTGGGACTAGTTCACATTTGGTTTAGTGAAACTAGATCAGATCCATGAGCCTACAAATCCGTACAAAGCCTAAGAACAGCAGGGGGAAGCAACTGCCTCCTCACAGGAAAACCCCAGACATTGCAGAATGTGCTGAGGAGAAAAAGGACTGATGTTACATTCGGGGCAAATTGGGAAGCTTCTTTTGCCACCTTCAAAATTCATGCACCTCAGGTGGCCAGTCGAAAATAGTGAGAATGCCGTCTGATATGATCTGGAACTCTTGAAACGATATGGCGGATCCAGGGAAACATATTTATATTAATTGTTACTATTTAATAAAAAGTAATTAAAATAAAATGCTTCTTTGTTGACCTAAGTGGGAACTGACTTAATTTTTTTATTACTTATTTATGTTTTTTACGCTAAATTTCAGACTACTAATATGACCATTTTCTTGTAACCCTTCTATTTCAATATTAAAAGGCATAATTATCCTTTTTTTTCATACATTTATACTACAATATCAAGTTGCGTTCTTTTTTAAATGTACAGTGGTTAAGGTGACTAACTCGCGGTCGGTGTGTTGCGGGTTCGAGTCCTGGTGCCATTGAAGACGCGCCGAGTAGAGGAGCCTCATGCACGTTAAATCTGTCCAGTTTAGTAGTCTTCCCGTTGGTGTTACGTAGTAATTTGGAGAGAGGAGTACCAGTATAGGTGTTGTCTTCATCACTTGACCAAGGTTGAAAATTACAAGGTCCACCCCCAATAGCTCTCATAGTGCTTTTCAGAGGGACGTTAATATAACTGTCACTCCGATCTACAGTTCCTTGACTTTGCACTTGTACAGCAACTATGCATAATTTTGGAACAATTTAGCGGTAATAAATGCCGATATGTTTTCTTAAGAAGGAAGGATATCAACGTTTACTCCTAAGTGTGCCCAAGAACGCTATTATAAGCTAAATTAAACTCCATAGCTCCAGCTATATAAACTATTGAAAGAAGTGTATAGAATCAGTAGAAAAGAATTAAAGCACTAATACAATGTAAATAATAATAAAAAAAAAAAAGATGTACTTATTCTTTGAAAAGGGAAAAATAAAGTATAATTCATTAAATTATATGACGTCAACTTCTCCTTCTCGAGGTGATATGTTATAACAAGTAATATTAATTTTTTTTAAGTCAATTCCTGCTGAGATCAACAAAGCAAAATTTTATTTTAGATATTTTTTATTAAATAGTTACAATTAATATAAATGCGCATATACATATGACAGAATCACAACATTAAGTGGCAATTAATTTTTATCCATTATTTTTAAAGTATCGTATTGTCATCGAAAACAATCGTGTATGTAAAATTTCAGTTCAACTGAATGCTTTAAAACGTGAGAAAAAAACCTTTTCACAAGTTTTGACACAAGTCGCCAAAAATGATGCCCACGTGGCTGTGTGTGTGTGTGTATTTGTAATCCTTTAAATAATTTTTTTAATCAATTAATTTTTATTAATTGTAATTAAATTATTGTATTGTCATCCAAAATAATCATTTGCATAAAATTTCAGCTCAATTGAGCCCTTTAAAATGTATTTTAATAACGATAGAAAATTCCCCCAAGATAAATAAATAAATATATAGAGAGTGTGACCTAATAGTGTAGGAATTGAACAACGTAAAAATTAAGTACAAGTAATATAAAAAAATAGCTTTTAAGTCAATTCCTACTTAGATCAACAACGAAAAATTTTATTTTAGCTACTTTTTATTAAATAGTTACAATTAATATAAATATGTATATACATAGGACAGAATCACAACATTAAGTGGCAATTAGTTTTGTTAATTATCATTAAAGTATCGTATTGTGTCCTTTTAATTTCAGTCCAACTGAATGCTTTAACACGTGAGAAAAAACACTTTTCAAGTTTTGACACAAGTCGCGAAAAGGGTCGCGAAGTCACCAACGTGGCTGTATTTGTAATTCTTTAAATAATTAGTTTTAATCAATTTTTATTAATTATTATTAAATTATTGTATTGTCATCCAAAATGATCCTGTATATAAAATTTCAGCTCAATTCAGGGCTTTAAAATGTATTTTATGAACGATTGAAAATTCCACCAAGATAAATAAATAAATATACAAATATATAAATAAATAAATACATAGACAGTGCGAGCTAATAGTAGGAATTGAAAAAGAGTTTCTCTCTTTCATTGCTTCTTTTCTTTCATTCAATGCAAAGATAAACTTTAAAAAAAAATTGAGTATATCTTACAGTTAATGATTGTGGTGATGTACAATGAATACTTTTTTCAAAAGTAGTGAATCAAGTCATTTTTTTTGGATTCCTGGAGATAATTTAAACTTTTTTGTATGCATGAAGATAGTTGCTAGACAATCTGGGATTAGAAACTACAACAACAAAACAAACCCACGTAAATAAATTGTGTGTAAATATTAATAAAGATAATTCATATTAGCTGATTTTATTGAAAAAGTTAACTGAAAAGACCCGAAGAAATTCCGTAAAAATATTTCTAAAGAAGATTGATAATATTAAATATTAAAGGTTTTAAAAAAAAAGACAATTCTTGTAACATTTATTTAATTATTGATTATAATTATCAAATTTTAATAACTAATTTGATTAGATTATTAGAAACAGCATCATGAAAATAATTTGTTTATTCACTTCGGTTTTTTAAAACAATTTTTGTGAAAAAATAATTTCAATGATTTTTATAACGTTTAAATGCACCAAAACGTTGGATCATATACTACGTACGTAAAAAATAACACTTATAAGCACAAACTTTCCTTTTATCTTTCCTATTGGTCCCTATATCTGGTTATCTTACAACTTGCTAAGATACCGAAATCAATTAATATTTGGAAATATTATATAATTTGTTAATAATTGTTATATATGATGATGCTTATTCTAAAAGAATTCAGTTTTCGGAAGTCAGAATTTTTATTACTAATGGAGACCCAAAAAAGTGAGCCACAACTATTTGCAAACGATTCTATATATTATAAATTGTTTTGTCAAAAAATCGAGGCGACGAGCAGATGTTAGTTTTGTATTTTTTCCCCTCTTCCTTCCCTCTTTTGCGGTTAGATTGGATGATTATGCCATAAATATTTTTTTTTTCTAAAAGAAAACATTTGAAAATATCAAATTGACCTTCTCCACATTTTTGTTAGTAATACAAGACTTTCAAACAGCGAATAAACATATTGAAAGATATTTTCTTTGTTGAAAGTTAGGCTAAGCAGGTAGCTTGGTAAAAATTAATAACTTCATTTCCTTTTTTTTTTTTTTTTTGTCATTTTGTTTATTTTTTTTCCTTTATCAATTTTTTAAATGTTTTATTATTTTTTAACGGTTATTGGTGATATATTTCACAAGCAAAAAACACTGGTTTTTATTCTCTAGAAATATTTTTCTAAATTTTTCTATCGTGAAAACGATTATTCCATAGAAAAATAAATTTTATTACAAAATGCATACAAAAGAAAATAATATACGGGCAAGTAAGGAATTAAATAATACAAAACTGCATGAAAATTTAACTCATCGATCAGAAAAACAATGTTTCGAATCTTTAAATAGGTAATAATTCTATTGTGGAAGTTTTTAATACGTTCAGCAATATTTATATAAACAACAAATATATACTTATGTATCAAACTTAATTTTTGATTGCAGAAATTTAAAATTTAAAAGGATTTTTTTTGTTTAAAAAAATGACTCAATAAAATGTCTCTATATATTTTTTTTCAAGTACACGTGAATAGTACTTTAACGGGATTCTTTATCCTTTGAACAATTTATTTTTTATTTAGGTTGTTGTGAACTGGCAACGTTCTCTTACTAGCTGTGATATCATCTCGTTACACGCATGCACGTGGAACCGCATGTTTTGTTTTTGATTCATCAGTAGTAGAAAAAATTATTTCGAATCCGCGCAGTTCTAATTTTAGGCTTAATTAAATGTATTTAGATTTCTATTAATTTTATAATCTGTGTGGTCGTCGTATTGTTGTAGCGTTAGTTGAATTAAAAAGTTATAGAATGAAAATGTATTCTTTTCTACGTTTTATGAGAACTATTTTCTGAACAATGAAGAAATTTACAAAACCACTTGCTTTCCTGAATCTGGATGATATTCTACAAATAAAGAAAGAAAAGAAATAAGTAAATTTTTTTTCTATCTAAGAATTTAAAGAGCCTTTTTGATTTTAAAATTTGATAGATTTAAAAAATTGTGATTAATTTTTTACGACATAAAGCATTTAAAAATTATGTTGTAGCATACCATGTAGTGTTTCTTTTTAAGAAGAATTATTTTAAATGAAATATTGCAAATTTATTGATAGAATTTTTTAAATTAAAATTTTTTAAACAGTTTTTGGAGAATTTCTAAATTTTGTTGATACTTACTGTATTTATTCAAATTTTAAAATATTTGTCCTAGCGGAAATTCGAAAAAAATTACAATACATGCTTATGATCTCAATAAATAATTTTTATTCATTCAAAAACTACAGCGTGCTTCTAAGAAGCTTGGCACGAAACAGCAAAATTTTCATTTCACCAATGACCGTACAAATGTTGAGTTCTTGAACATTTTGCACTATTACTTTTTGCCGGATGTGGGTTGCTGTTCCTCCGTTCTTTCTTTTTTATGGCGTTTCCTACTTGGGAAAACATCTGAAAGAGAGAAAATTATAAGAATAAAAACGTCCGGAAACCAACTCTTTAAGATGAACAACGAGATGTCGTAAAAACTCCATTTAAAAGGCATAGAACGATTTTAGAATAATTCTTGTAGTGAATGTGTGTGTGCTACCCTATATTTTACTAAATACCACACAATATTTGAAATATTGTTACTTAGTGAATGATAAAACTTGATTGAAATTACTTTTGTTAGACCATTGTCCTTATAACTGTATTAAACAAAGACTTTAAATACCCCAAACATTTTTTGAGTAACCTTTTTATTGTCATATTTTTTAAAATTTATTTTTTTACACTTTGATTGATTGTTTTCAATGTCACACTTTGAAGCCGTTTGAGAGTTATATGACTGAAATCTCATAATTCAGAGCCTAAATCAGGTGAGGAAAACGATATTTGAGTTATCTTTTTAGTTCCCACAATCCTTCAGCATGAGTCTCAGCATATGTAATGTGTATCAATCCTTCTACGCGATAGATCTTTAGTGGTACCAGGATTCAAACCCACTACCCGACAGAAATAACCCCGGGCATAAGTTCGTGGCCCAATTGATTCTTTATGCGTTATTTCATTTTTTTTTATATCTATCAGTTGCAAAGTATGCACAAAAATTCAATTTATTTGTTAGTGTTGGCTGGAATATATTCATGAACTACTAATAATTACTTGAACTATGTTGTTATAATTTGTGTATTATATAAGATAAATATTTTAATTGGGGTGATATTACTGAAAACTAATTTCACTGAATGCTAAAAAAAGAAAGAGAATAACTGAACTTTTAGTCACTAAGATATATGCTTGTTTCAAAAATTCATATCTTGTTCCTATATTCGCATTTTCTCATGGGATGCTGTGTATATTGTTGCTATTTTACTGGTGTCCCTTTGAGATATTTATTGTTTTCTCGCATATAGCGTACGATTTTTATACTTAGCTCATTGTGTTTTAAAAAGCAGTAGAAACTCCATCATGTTTGCATTCAATAAAAAATATTGCATATTACTTTGTTAAAATTATAGTAAATTTAAAATTAACGCGCTATAAGTGGTTATACGAGTAAAAATTACTTAAATACACGTTTAAGCTTTTTTTCCCCTATTTCAAAAAGTATTTCTAACTTTTATTTCTTTTAACATTATGCAAAACAAGTAGTATAAAAAAATAGTTTTTAAGTCAATTCCTACTTAGATCAACAACGAAAAATTTTATTTTAGCTATTTTTTATTAAATAGTTACAATTAATATAAATATGTACATACATAGGACAGAATCACAACATTAAGTGATAATTAGTTTTTTTAATTATCATTAAAGTATCGTATTGTCCTTTTAATTTCAGTCCAACTGAATGCTTTAACACGTGAGAAAAAAACCTTTTCAAGTTTTGACACGTTGTCAAAATGGTCGCTAAGTCGCCAACGTGGCTGTATTTGTAATTCTTTAAATTATTAGTTTTAATCAATTAATTTTTATCAATTATAATTAAATTATTGTATTGTCATCCAAAATGATGCTGTATATAAAATTTCAGCTCAATTCAGCGCTTTCAAATGTATTTTATTAACGGTTGAAAATTCCACCAAGATAAATAAATAAATATACAAATATATAAATAAATAAATATATAGTCAGTGCGAGCTAATAGTAGGAATTGAAAAAAGAGGCTTAAAATTTGACCTGTCCGTTTTCTATCCAGATAAACCCGGAAGGTAAATATTGAAAACAAAACATTTTGACACAATATATATACTGCATTGGGTCCCAAAGTGTAATGAAGACTTTAAGGGGGTTGGTACGGCTTAAGATATAACTGGTAGATGCAATTGTTGGACATCTGTTGCACTACTCATGTATATTTATTCCATTTAATTTTCACAGGAATGCTGGGGATTGCAGTGACTTGTTCATTAGACGAATAAAGTGATATCGTTAACAAATGGAAGAGGATTGGGTTTCAAATCTGTTAAGAGTAGAGATTTGGGAATACGTCTTTTTAGGGCTTGTGCGCGTCACCACGAAAGTATATAGACCAGTGATAGAGAAGATATACAAATTGAATTGCTTTAAAGTATAACTTTTTTACATTGGGACTCTATTGAGGCACATTGCATTATTCTTTCAAGTATGAATCTAAAAACACAGATGTCGTCGGTATATTATATTAAATATACTTGTATTATGATCTTATTCAGACTCCTACGAACCAATTAGTACCTATGTACTTGATGTACCCAAACTATTTTCGAACGAAGCATTGAAATGTTCTAAGTTAAGAGAATGTGACAAACAAAAAGAACATAGATAATTCCTGTTTTACAGTATCAGAAAAAAAAAACATTCCACACAACCATAAAAACCTCTACCACTAGTTGCTATTTACGTCAAAAATACTAAATGGTTTAACAGAGAATACTGCTAGAATAGGGGCAATTAAATGTTTTTGTTTCACAAAATGGGTAATAGGCATGAAAAGTTTCTGAATCTGTGGCATAGAATATCCTTACATGTATGATAAGACTTGACGCTTTGGCGTTGTCTTGATGGTTGATATCACATTGATTTAAGATGATTTGGCATCAATTGTAAGAGCTGGGACCTTTTCATTTGTGACTCGTTCTACTGGTAAGTTCTTCACGATGCTTTCCAAGAGAGACAGTTCCTTGGCATCGAGGTTAAGAATGGGCTCGTTGTTCCTGGCCACTGGCACGCTCTTTTCGTAGGTGGAGCCAAAAGTGTTATGAGGGAGGACGATTCCATTGGCAGAACGACCATCGTAATCGTGATGAGCATAACCGTGACCTGGGGAGAAGAATGCTGCAAATTAGTAAGCTTAGATAAATATTAATTACACTTTATTTAATTTCCTCTTCATTCGTAACTCAAAATAGAACGTTTCGTCAAAATTTTATAATTAGTAAAAAGTATTTTTAAATTTACAATAGAAACGATTGAGATCCAGCGATCTACTGAGATCCAAAAGAGAGTTACTATGGCTAAAGATGTCTTAATGGAATACCAATATATATATATATAAAATCGAATTTAATCAGAAGAAAAACAAAAGTTCTATTATATAAAAGTCTTTTAAGATCAGTGTTAACTTATGTATATGAAACTTGTTCCATGTCTGGAACAGATGAGAACATGATAAGTATCTAAGGAAGGAAGATTTTAAGATTTATTTTTGGAGGCATTCAGGATAATGAAATGTGGCGAAGAAGATCAAAAATTTCGAGCTCTATCAATCATATAAAGAATCCCACATTATTAAATTCATCGAAATACAACGAATTAAATGGGCAGGCCACGTTCGTGACCATTTGTCATACGGAGAAAGGGCAGACTAAATCTTATAGGGATTGATGGCCTAGAAAAGGATCTCCTAGTTTTGAGAACTAAGAATTGGAGAACATGAGCGGGAAGAAGGTTCGCCTGGAAAAGGCTTCTTGAGAAGGGGGGGGGGCTGTCCAACCTGGGCTGTCGAGCTGCACAGGAAGGAAGGAGAACTATTTTTAATATAATATTGAATTATATTAACTTGCTGTATAGCATTTAAACGTAGAATTTTTTAAGTAAACTATAGTTCTAATATTCTGAACTTATAAAATTGTAAAATCAGTCTAAATAAGCAAAAATTAAATATCGTGTATAAAATGCGATATCTGGAGATTGTTATTCCATGAAAAACGTACCATGACCTCCACCGTGACCGTGACCATGACCATGTCCATGACCGTGTCCTATGTAAAGAAAAGATAAATATAAGCAATTAACTATAAAGTTCATCTTAATAATGCTCAAGATAAAGAATTGAAGATAATGATTTTGAAAACAATTTCGTACCCTTTCTCAATTTAAATGCATGCGTAAATGATTTTAAGAATATAAATAAAAGTTTTAGTTTGTATAATGTTTTCAAATAGAATAAGATGATCTTTTTTTAATTTTACGAAAAGCATATTATATGAATTACATTTGAGAATTCAACATAAAATAAAGAGTTTCTAACTCACCATGCCCATGTCCGTGTCCATGTCCGTGCCCATATCCATGTCCATGACCATGCCCATGTCCATGACCGTGTCCATGTCCGTGCCCGTGTCCATGTCCGTGTCCATGTCCATGACCTATGTCAAATGTGAAGACATTTAAAAAATGCATTTATGCTTTAATTGTTAATAAAATAATAAAAAGAAACTCTTATTAAATACCATTATAAAAACAAATTTTTGTAAAAAATAAATGTAAATCACTTTTTTAAAGTAAAGTGGCAAATGCAATTATTTTTTGTAAATCTGTTTATTATGCTATATATCTTTGTATATCGTTAACTGAAATTGTATATCGTTGCTATAAAAGTGCTAACTATTTGCTAACCTATTTTAAATCTGCGGTCGTCAGTTAGCAAGTTTGTACTTTTTACAAATTTAAATAAGGATCAGTTTATAGAATATCTTAATTTTATTTGAATATAACTTCTTAAGTCTTTTCTTCCTTTTAAGTTCAACTACGATTACGTATTAAAAGATAAATTAACACTTACCATGTCCATGCCCATGTCCATGACCGTGACCTAAAGAGAAAAATGAAAATTATAGGTAATTTCGTAACAAAAAATAATATGAGGTAATAATTAAGATGAAAATTGCAAATTAAAATAATTAGTATTGCTCAGAACCAATTTAATTACTTGTACAAATAAAAATAATAAGCTGTTTGTGGAAACATTATGGAAAAAAAGTTATAAAATACTTTAAAAATGAATTAAGGCAGACCTATAAAAATGCTTTAAAAAAATAAATATTTCAAATTTTGTAGTAAATTCATGTTAAACATTGACATAAATCAACCTAGTATCAAATTCGCAATATCTCAACAGCTCTCCTAATGAAAAACAAAATTTAAAAAAAATAGAAATGAAAATAACATAACAAGTTACTTAGTATATGAGTATTTTTTGACAATAGGCTTTTTAAGTATGAGATTGAAATTTTACTTACTCGTGAATTTATCTTTTAAAAAATAAAACTAAATTTGATTTCGTGGTTGTTTCTAAAAGTATATTTAACTAAAGAAATGCTGTTATTCAAGTAATATTTTTTAGATTATAAATATTTTTCTTACCATGACCGTGCCCATGTCCATGTCCGTGACCGTGTCCATGCCCATGACCATGTCCATGTCCGTGACCATGACCTTTAATATAAAAATGAGAAATATTTAAACTAATACTCGGAAATAAAGTTCTGAAATTGTTTATTTAATAATGACCTGTTGATTTTAAGGAAAACATTTAGATTACATTTTTTGGAATATTTCATCTCAATTAATGCAGATTTATAGGAATGTTACTAAATATTCTTTAAATGAATTCTTTGTGTGATTCTGCTGAAATTTAAAATTATAATTTAAAGAAAACATAAAATGATTGACCTATTATTTTCCCCCTCACAAGAAAAAAAGGCCTGGCTTAAGTGAATTGCGAAATAATAATTTTACATTTTTTATTAAAATAATAACTATTTGAACATACCATGTCCATGTCCATGACCTTCACCATGACCATGTCCTTCCCCATGTCCATGTCCGTGACCATGCCCTTGACCATGTCCGTGACCATGTCCATGACCATGCCCTTCACCATGTCCATGACCTGTTTTATAAGTAATAGTAATTTGTGAAAAAATATTATTCTATATATAAATATATATTATAATAATATTATATTATATATTTTAATAATATTATATTATACATTTTAATAATATAATGTAAAAATACATAATGTTTTAGTTAATGCTTAGTCATAATATAATTATTAAAATTTATATGTTTTAATTGTTACTTGGTAAAGTTAATGGAATTCTAACGTTACGTGACATGATTTTCAACTGTTACCAATTTAACTTACCATGTCCATGTCCATGTCCATGTCCGTGTCCATGCCCATGCCCGTGTCCGTGTCCGTGCCCGTGTCCGTGCCCGTGTCCATGACCATGTCCGTGCCCGTGTCCATG
>BMAV01001337.1:202010-224479 GCA_019973955.1 Trichonephila inaurata madagascariensis | reverse complement strand
ACATTCAGAATATTTAGCTACAGTTCCTGGCTATTATGTATGTAATCCAATGAGAGTGACATATGTATACTAAATGTAATACTTAACACGTTGCTAATAGTCTCTTAAAAAGGATAATTATTTTATATCTTTTACCACGAAAAAATTATTTTATATTCTTCTTAACATTTATAAAGTTTCTCTATCATCTGTAAAAGCCATCTTAAATTAACATATAGCTTAATTATCTAACAAAACAACCTTACTTTAGAAGTAAATACATGAAAAACATGACAAGAGAAAGGATTATTAGCATGATTTGTTGCAATATCCAGAGCCAAAGCACCTTAGGGTGCAAGTAAGTAATCCAAGTGTGTTCAGGAGAGATGTACTTACCACAAACTCCATCTTTGAGACTGGGGTGTTCGTTATGCCTTCTGAAAAAGCGCTCGAGCTTTATATACTCCCCGCCACTCCTTGATCAGGAAAACGGAGTCAAAGAGAGTCAAGTCCCAAAGTGGATGGGACGGGTTTCTTCATTTTTGAATTCCATTTTAATTTTCGGATTATATTTAGGTGTTTCTGGTAATTTGTTTCGCCTCACATCACTGATTTCCTACTTAGCTTCCTTTTTCCGATGATCTACTTAATTTATTTATAGTCTGTAAAACGATTTGTAAACATTTTGATTGTTTTCTTCTTGTACTTAGGGTGATGTTTATTCCGTCGGATGAGATAAGGGTTCCGCTTTATGTTTGAGGTGAAGGATCGTAAATATTGAATTAGTGAATTAAAGGAACATCTTTCATGTTAATTGTTGCTTGTTAAGAAAACCAAGTTGTGAAGTAGACTTTTTTTTTTCAGTTTTCAAATTACTAATCATCTCCAGATAATTATTTTATATTCAAAAAGGACATTAGTATTTTTGTATTGGAAAATTTGTAATTTATATTTCAGGCAACGTGAGCTTTTAAAAGACTAAAGTTCTAAAGGTTGAAAAATACACCAATTAAGCCAGTAATCTACCTTTGTAGATTACTGGACACAAGCCTAAATTGATTAAAAACTGGTATCCATATAAAATTTAGTACTTTACGCATTTTAAATTGAAATTTGCGGGCTGGGTAGCGAAGTTGGTTTGGCGCTGGCCTTATACACACACACCCGAGTTTTCGGATTCGATCCTGGCCCAAGTCTGTGGATTTTCATGATCCAAAAAATCGACAGCTTCCAAGTCTTATGATTATGTTGCATGTAAAAGATTCCTTGAGTGCCTGTTTGACTTAAGTACATTCGGAAACATTAAATTCCTAGTAAGGTTTTACATCGTCAGAGCTCATGTGCTTCCCTCTGGGGAGGAAATTGAGTGTCAAAATTACTTGCAGCAATTGGTATACCACCACACTAAAAAGAGATACCAACTACTGTAAAGCAGTTATAAAACACCAATCCGCTGCCCCACTAGAAATGAAAAAAAAAATGTGATCTTGGAGGTATTAGGAACTTTATATGTGGCTAAATTAGTCATATCTGTAAATTTCTAGTCCTATTTTTTTTTATTTATTCGTGTCCCCCAACCGGTATAGTGGTTAGTGACGCTGACTGCTGTGCCGTAGGGACTGGGTTCAAATCCCGGAGAAAACATGGATGTTTGTAAAGGTATAGTGCCTTTGCTGCATGGGGGTACTCTAAATAGCCGTCGAGCCGTAAGTCCTCTCCTGTGGTTGGTGGAAGAGGAAGAGAGGTGGGAGGCCCCTGCTCACCCCCAGGGTTTTCTCCCTCTAAACTGGGGTGGAACCGAGCAACATCGTAGTGTCACCTGCATGGAGCTCAAAGCTAAGGCTAACGACAGAGGTAAAAATTCTTGCCCTTAGCCACGATGTATTTCACGGGCCTCAATCTGATTTCGTCAGGCAGGTGTCTTTAGTCACAACACAACAACAACATTATTTGTTCGTGGCCAGGGTAGTATAGTGGTCATGATGACAAATTTGTAACCGGAGTGTCATGAGTTCAAGCCTTAGTGCTGTTGAGGACATACCGTGTAGAGGAAGGCTGATGCATGTTAAAACGTCAGTGGATCAAACTCCTCCCATTGGCAAGTTGTGGAAGTTAGGAGAAGGGTTACCAACTCTGGTGTCGTTCTTGTCCCTTAACTATGGTTAATGTTTTTCTAAGTTTTTATGATAATAAATCCTTACTCAAACACAATTTATTCTTAAAAGTAATTGTGAAATATGGTCTACTTTTTGATCTCTGATGAATTATTTTTGTAAGCGTAGTTTTGTGTGTTCTTTTCTAATGATTCTATTTCTTCCGCCAAATCACTTTTATTTCCTAAAACTTTATGTTACTCGTTTAATTTTAACTATGATAACTTTAAATTTTGGACTTTGTATTTTTGGTTTTGATAAATATTTACTTCCATCCAACTTGTATTTGTAATTTTTTATTAAAGTATTAAATAAATTTTAAAGCGAATCTTATGCATTTATTTCGTCTTTCACAGTTATGGGATTCGTAAATACAAACAACTATTCTAACATTTAACATGCAAAAATCTGGCTTCTTAACATTTTGGAATTATAAGAAGCGAAATAACACCTCGCATTTTTACAGGTCCTGTAGTATAGTTTTACAGTTTTGAAGTAGAAATTGAAAAAAAAAATTATCTATATCATACACATGGATGTGATATCAGTGAATAATTGGTTTTTATATAAATTTAAGTAAAAGACACTAATGAGAATTATTATTAAAATTTTAGATATGAAGTTAAACCTCTTCTTTTTGAAAACTTTTCCTTTTATCCCAAACTTTGATGAGTTTTTTTTAAAAAAAAAATCACATTTTATAAAACTGTTAAATGAAGCATTAACCCATAGATTGTGTAATTTTTTTTCATCTATAATGATAGTATGCTTTCACACTTTTTCAGTAAAGCATTTTGTTAGTGGGGAAAAAACAAGGTGTGAGACACAAAGAAAAACGAGACTAAGTGTGTATCTAGAAAAAAGAGTGGAGTTGGCAAGAATTGTTTTAGTGACATCATCCCACGCAACTCCTCTGTCCATGTAGCCAGTTTCGCCTTAATTGATCAAGCTAGATGGGAGTATTGCGCCATTGGATGAACACTTACATCCACGAAAACATTTAAAATATCAACCGAGGCTTATGAAGATGAAACTTTGTTACGTGCAATGTGTTTGAATGATATAAGAGGTTTTCAGGAGGAAGGGTCAATGTTGAAGAGGATGATCCTGTTGGTCGCCCAAGGTCAACGATTGCAGACCAAAATATTGCCAAAATTCTTGATATGAGTTTGTTCCCCCAGTGGTCAGACTGTTAATCAACATTACATTGAACTACATTGAAGTACTAAAAAGACTTCAGGAAAAATTAGGAAAAAAAGACCAGAATTGGGGAGTGATGGATGGCTGTTGCACCTCATGGCCCATCTGTCAAGCAGTTTCTGACCAGTAAAAACATTACTGTGGTGGAGCATCCTCCTTATTCACCTGATTTGGCCCCATGAGACCTTTTTTAAAATTTCGTTCAGTTAAATTTTGCCGAAAGTTAACCCCTTTTACCTCAGTTGAAGAGGTTCAGGCAAAAACGGAAAATCTCCAAAAGCCTCATTCCAGAACAGTTACCAACAATGGCAGCACCTGATGCAGAAGTGTGTGAATACTGAAGGGAACTACTTTGAAAGTGATACTGTCTCGGAGAATTTATTCTGTAAGTACAATGATTTATTGGACCAATCTCGTTTTTTTTTGTGTGTATGCGTCACACATCTCGTAGAATACATAACTGCAATTTTCAAGTAAAGTAATATTTAGTTATTTTGTAAGCAACTTAACACTTAAGCTACTTCTCTCCCTCTCTGGAGCCGCTCAGAAATATAGGTCAATCCGATCACGGTCCAATCAAGAATGATCATGAAGGAGTGTCCTTGCCCGAACATTCAGGGAAAAATTGTTGCTAATGCATATGTGGACGTGTTCTTTGAGGGTCTAGATCAGGGGTGGCGAACCTTTATAGATCAAAGTGCCATTCTTTCTAAAGAAGTGGTTAATGAGGTATAGACGTGCCGTCAACTAATTTTGACTTGTGATTACTGAAAAAATAAAATTAAATACTAACAACTCAAAACTGTTTATTTACTACTAAAAAATACCTTTTGTGCACTGTATAGTTGTAAATGTTTTAGTTATACGTACAATTCAAATTAAAATAACATTAGTGTGACTTCTGTTGTTGCAGATTGGATGATAAATGACTTATATTAGGATTATAAGATGTTGCTTTTAGTAAAATGCCTGCTGAATTAGAGTCATCTGCCATACGGTTTCTAAGCAATTAATTAGTTTTGCTGTGTTTCACTTTTTTGATAAGAGGATTTGTGATTTGTTTCAAAATGTCGTTTTATAGACGATGTTCTGCATACCATTGTTCCAGAACATAAAACGCACATCGCGTCGGCTTTGCTAATTATATGCCATATTTCTAGATTCCCAATGTTTGAAATTCTTTGTTACACTTACTATCTTGCACTTTTAGTTCTTTTGCTGAACTAGCCATGTTAAATAACAGTTAAAAATTGCAAATATAATACAAATTAAACTACAGTTATTTCAACGAAATTGACTATGCTATACCTAGACAAATTTTGCGTCATAAGCAACTGTAGTTCACGACGTAACTAAGGCAGGACAATAGCAAACGACTGTGATACCGACCACGTTTGTTATTAATACTTCGTAGTGAGCCTTGTTATTTTGAAATAAAATGCAAACCATTTTGATTGCTGGCGTGCTCAAAATATCGTATCACGTGGCACTGGCTCGCCATCCCTGGTCTAGATGTATATATACTAAACATGAACACTATGGACGTTTACATTTTGTAGACAGAAGACATGACTTCATGTCTGTTGTTTTTTAATTGTTGGCAATGGTATATAATTTTTTTGTTAAATTATATATACAACATTATTATATTTTGTTATCAGTTTTTAATAATTATTAGCAATTATTATTATTAACTATGTTATCAATTATTAACTATGTTATCAATTATTATTATTAACTGTGTGTTATCAGTTATTATTATTAACTATGTTATCAATTATTATTATTAACTATGTGTTATCAGTTATTATTATTAACTATGTTATCAATTTTTTAAATTAACTATTGACAAAAAAAAAAATGCTGGAATTCATGTTGCAACTTTTCATTGCATGCCATCTTCAATGTGTGTTTTAACTTCACGTTCACACATATATAAAGATGGCTTCACCTATTATAAGATAAATTTTCTGAAAATTAGCGGTGTCTATATAACAAGTTTCTCGTGACTATGATTTTTCGTGGTATTAAGTTATAGAATTTTTGAAAATAGAGTATAATGTCAACTAATTGTGCATGAGTGACTAAATATTAACGTCGAACTGTTCAACTACTCGAGGGCTTTTTGGCGTCGGACCTCGTAACTTTTAACCATAGTCAAGAGGCAAGGACGATACCTGAGCTGGCACCCCCTCTCCTAACTACCACACCATACCAACGGGAGATACACCGTGGGTCTTCAGCGGTACTAGGTACGAACTCATGACACACCGGCCACGAGTCCGTTACCTTGACCACTAGGCTACCGTGGCCACAACTAATTTCATTTAACACTCATTAAACAATAAAACTGGATTCTCTCTCATTATATTTTCCTATTACAACACTCGTGTTGGTGTTTAGTTGAATTTTCATTATAAAACTAGAATACACTCAAATATATTTAGATCAGAATAACGAAAAAATGACACTAAGTATTTCTTACCACCTTTCTATTTTATTGCATTCCTTGTGAATGCTAAATTTCTAAGTATTTTTTCTTCTTTTAACGTTCGATTTTATGAAATACTAGTACTTCATGTAATTATTGAAAAATTGTCCATGAGAGTAGAAAAAAAAATTACTAGAAAATATATTTTGAGCCTTCAGAGTTTCACATATCCGTGTTTGAAATATTATATTGTGTTATTTATAAAGTTGTTCAAGGGGACAAGGGTGTGCGAACCTTTATGAATCAACGAGCCATTTTTTCTATAGAAGAGTTTAATGAAGTATAGATGTGCCGTCAAATAATTTTGACTTGTGATTATGGGAAAATAATAAAAATAAATACTAACAACTCAGAACTCTTTATTAACTACGGAAAAAAACATTTTTTTACCGTATAGTTGTAAATGTGTTTTAGCTAAACATGTAATTAAAATTAAAATAACATTATTGTCGCTTCTGTTGTTTGCAGATTGTGGATGACAAATAACTTATATTAGGAATTTAAGATGTTACTTTTAGTAGAATGCCTGCTGATTGGAGTCATCTTCCAAACGGATTCTAAGCAATTAATTATTTTTGCTGTAGTTGCTTTTTTAGACAAGAAGATTTGTGATTTGTCTCAAAATGCCGTTTTACAGACGATGTTCTGTTTTCCACTATTTCAACACATAAAACACACACCGCTTTGTCGCCTTTACTAATCATGCCGTCGCCCAACCGGTATAGTGGTTAGCGACGCTGACTGCTGTGCCGTAGGGACTGGGTAGGAATCCCGGAGAAGACATGGATGTTTGTAAAGGTATAGTGCCTTTGCGGCGTGGGGTTACTCTAAATAGCCGTCGAGCCGCAAATCCTCTCGTGTGGTTGGTGGTCGCCCCTAACCACCCCTAGGTGTCCTCCCTCAAAATTGGGGTGGAAACGAGCCAAATCGTACTGTCACCTGTATGGTGCTCATAGCTATGGATAACCACAGGCATCACTTAGCCCTTCACCATGATGGATTTTGTGGATCTCGTTCTGACCTTTGCCGATAAGAAGGCATCAGTAACAACAACAACTAATCATGCCATATTTCTAGATTCACCGTTTGAAATTTTCTGTTACACTTACTATCTTGCACTTTTTTTTCATTTGCTGAACTAGCCATGTTATATCGTTAGTTAAAATAATAGTTATATATGTAAAATAATATTAGTTAAATATATAGTTAGTTAGTTATATATTTTAGTTAAAGATCGTAAATATAACATAAATGAATTGTAAAATACAGTTTTTTCAATAAAATTAACTTTGCTATGAGTAAAATTAACTATGCTATGCTAAATTTTGCATCCTAAGCAACTGTAGTCCAAGACGCAAATAAGGCAATAACTAAGAAACAATAACAAACGAGTGTGCTCCCCGCCGCCTCGTGACCCATCACTCGCGTTTGTTCGTAATATTTCATTGTGAATTTTGTTATTTTGAAATAAAATGCAAACCATTTTGATCACTGGCGTGCACGAAATATTGTGTTGCGTGCCATTGATTGCACGTGTGCCACTGATTCGCCATCCTTGTTCTGAGGCATAAGCGAAATAAAGATTTTAAACATCAGTGGAATAAAATATTCTTTTCCAAGTTCATGAAAAATAAATTTTTCAGCAGTTATTTCATGCTAACACTTATTATTATTTGTTTGTTTGTCCTTAGTTGAAATGGGTAAAAAGATTTCAAATTGCCACAAATATACAAAATTACTAAGTTAATTCTATTAAAGTAATCCTTTAATTCTAATCTCTTGCATCGAATCTATTATAAAATTATGTATCCACACATATTGAGCTCAGTGGCGCACTAGCCCATGAGGACCAAGGCCTACTGTGCCTATCTCAGTTTACGTGACCTTAGGCACTGGAAGGCATGTGCAGATGCTTAGGTCAAGTAGTCAGTCTGACGCTATACCCCCAAGGTTTAGTTCCCAAGCGAGACTGGTACTCATTTATCGACCCACTGAAAGGATGAAAGGCTGAGTCGACCTTGGCCAGCCCATGATTTGAGCCCCGGACCTGTGGTGAGGAAGCGCTATACACTACCACTCAGTCACTGGGCTTCAAATGTCATATATTTAAGTTGAATGTTTCTGTTCTTACCACACTTAAATTATCTTGATTATTGCAAGATGGATGGAATAATTTTTTTACTATCTGATTTCTGCATAAAAGGATAAAAATTGATTGAATGCAAGCATATATGTCAAATTCGCAAAACATTATTTTTAAAGTTAGATAATCATAAGCGTTCGATGGAGGACACTTAACTTTAATTGCATTTCTACAAAATATTTTTTCTGCACTTCGTGTAAATTTGAATGAAATTAACATGAGTGTAAGGTTTTTTTCCTTAAGTTAAATAATTTGCGAAACCGCCCCCCTAAGGTGTTACCGTTTCTTTGATTATCCGCGTGAGCTAGAGGTGTAGGGTTTACAAATGGAATAGACATTTTTAAATTCTTAATATGACTTTATTACGAATTAAACTTAGTGTCTAACAATTTATATAATATTATTTATGCGAAAATCTACCAGGAACAAACACACAGTAATAGTTAAACAGAATCGTGTAACTTGGATCACTATCAATACTTAATCCGCCTAATCTCACTTCTAATAATATTGCAAGTCCTAATATCAAATAATCAATCCTACCTTAATCCAATTTTAGTTTCAATCTTATGAAGAGGCGTCTGGGTGCGTGTGCAATGGTATGCACCTTGACCTAATGGCTTAATCTTCAAGGTAACTTCATAATTGGCTGTCAATTCACGCTTGTGTAACTTTCACACATAACATTCCCCAAATTGCCATATGACTTACTGAAACTTCTGTTATTTAAAAGCTATCTTATTTGCATTTCTTTTTCACATTTTGCTTCTTGGGTTTTAGTTGGAAAAGGGTTGCCATTAATATTGGCCCCCAAAGAACCCAGAGGTCATGTTAAAGAAAAGACGCGTGAGCCCGTCACAAATTATTTGACTTACTAGTTAAGTTAAATAATTGTTGTACTTTCATGTAATATTAAATACATAGAAAAAATGGAATGCTTGTTTCTTCTTCAGACATTTGTAAGAAAATGTGCAAACATCTTATTTATGTGTTTCAAATTTTCACTAATAGAATATTATATTACAATTTCATGTTTTAAAGGAGAGAGGTTGACGTAAACAATTAATTTGAATACATATTTTTTTTTTATTAAGAACATTTTTAACCCTGTACACTACAAAGTATGACACGGGGGCTTACATAGAAGTAAGCGTGAAGCACACATTACGCAGAAGAGAAGGATGGCAGCACAAATGTCCATGTCTTATCCGGAATTCGAACCTGTACACTACGGCACGGCAGTTAGCGTCACTAACCACTGTACCAGATGGGCGGCTTTAATACATATTAAGAGTAATTATTTACAGTTAAAACATGTTATCAATGTTACAGAGTTATCAATTTTTATAACGTTAAGTTGAGTTTCAAAATCTATAACGAAATTCACTGTAAAATAGAAAATGTAACATCAGAAAAGCGTTCCTATAAAGTGATGATTTTCAAACAGTGAGAGAAAATGTCGAACATTGTGTGTATGATGTTTATTTATATATGATACAACAACACAGAGAGAATAAACATCAGATAAAATCAGTCGGTTTCAGATTCACCAAAAGGGTCGACACAATTGGCTTGTAGAAAAGAGCCAATGAGAGTACAAACTGTGGCCTGTGAGGTAGATGACCATGCGCACTCGTCCATTTGCCAGAGCTCGTTCTATTTAATCTCAAAATACAATAACATTCCATAATGATCTACCTGAGAAAGGTTAGAGGTGATTAGTGGCCAGGAAAACTTATTGGTCGGGTGTTATCTTGGAGATAGATATTAAGAAAACGACCATTATATGCTACTCGAAGGACTTACCAGCAACATGGAATCCGTCACAATGCCATCAGTATGGACCAGAATAACATTTTTAGTCGATTGCTCCCCTCACCACCATAACGCAGTGCTTCTCAAACTTTCAATATTTTCGACCCAATATTCAATCATAATTTTCATCGCGCCTCCTCTCCATGCAATAGCTATGTATTTAATTTAATATTACTATACTTTGACGCTAAAGGTACAATATAACTTTAGTCTCTTTAGTATCACCGACGTATATGAACGTCTAGCTCGGCCAAAAGGTTATTTGCCCCAGACGTATGTATACGTCTTTCCAAAGTACGATCTTTTCTGTGCACTGCTGTTCATAAAATTGTTCCGAAGGCTTTGGAATACAATAAAAAGCCCCTGGCAGTGTTTGCGAAGGATTTACGTATTTCACAGGATTTGCTTATTTATTCCTTTTCTTCCCCCATCCCCCAAAACATTCCATACTCATGTCTACGTGGAAAACGGAGGCATTGGGAAGCGAATCGCGTACCTTTTAATCGGTAGTTTTAAGGAATTAATTATAAACCGTACAAATTATCAAGATAAGTGTTAATTTTGTAAATAATTTTATATATGACAAGCCCATGGAATCAATGGAAGTTATTAAACTTATTCTTAATTTAGTATTGCTAAATTAATTATAAAATATATTGCACATTAGTGATGCATTTATAAGTGTTTTTATTAGTGTAAATATGTATTTATTTCTTATTAATTTTGTTTGATTACTTTCAGTAAATTAATATTTTTTTTAAATGTTCTGTTTTTGACATTTGTATATGCTTGTGCCCTCCTCGTAGAGTTATCACCCCCTAGGGGGCGCGCCCCACAGTTTGAGAAACGCTGCCATAATGTCATGTTGTCATAAGGTGTGGAGAAACTCCGGTCGAATTGGACCTATTACAGCATTAATGCCTGACTTGTACGCTACGACTTTCAATGTCGAAACAGAAGCGCAAATCAGCGCAGAACACAATTACATTAAGATCCCGCTTAACGTGAGGTATACGTTTCATCAAAGTTGAGCGTAATATGAAGCAGCGTTAAACGAGGTTATCTCATCATGTAAATAATGGGATTACGGGATGATGGGTAGAAAATTGGTCAGGTATTTTACCGTTAAATTTATTAATTATGTTTTTTATAACAATGAAACAAAATTTTTTTTCTTACAAATACAGAGACATGATTAACGAATATACATATAAAAATAAATAAAATTCTAAGTCAATATGTTTACATTTCAGATCATTGTTTCTTCTGTATTTCCAATTTTCTTCTTTTTATAAATAAGGTAGATTGGCTTAAAGGCATATTGCGTTAAATTTCGTCGTCAATCCATATAGAAAGTCATTTTCCATTTTCTCTATTGTATTATTTCTAGAACGAGTAATTCTAGTTACAGAGCTTGTCGTAGTTGTAGTTGCCAATATGACAGTACTTTTTCTTTATTCTTAAGAATGGTCCTTATTGTTAAAGTTGCCAAATTTAATGCAGCACCCATTTGAGATGGACGTTCACCAGTATCTGATCGTCTAATCACTTGCATTCTAGTTTCTAGTAAAATGCTTTTTCTTGTTGCTTTATTTTCGTGTTTTTTATTATCAGTCATGATAAGAACTAAAAATCCTAGCATTTGTCACCATAGAAATCGTTATATTATATAAATTTATACTTACAATAACGTCAACAAATGTTTGAAACGATAAAAATACGTTCGTGTAACACCGCAAAAAAAGAAGAAACACAGATAAATCGCTTCGGATATCGGAAAGCCTAACTCTGGGTGCAATGTTGGGGAATCTCACAATTCAAATAAAAGTGCGTTAAACCGAAACAGCGTTAAGCGGGGTCTTACTGTATATGCTTTTCGGGATTTCATTTTGGTCTGACCCGATATTGTTGCAATGGGAGTTGCTGACTCAATCACAGTCTTAACTAGCGCTAGTGGACGGCACTGCTGGTCAACGGTGAATAATGGTTTTTTGTCGACAGGGAGCATCCATGACGTCCTGCATATGCTACTACAGTTCACCCAAAGCGGACTGGGGCGTGGGGAATGCTTATTGACAGATGCGTTCGCCTACGCCTGCTGGACGCGAACGTTGCACGCTCTCCACTTCTCTACAGCTGGTGCATCGTGGACGCGAGTAGGTGGCTGTCCACAGCGATACGACGGAAAACTCAAATGTCTCTTCTGACCCTGAGTACTTAGAAGGTTGTGAATATAAATGTCTTTTTTCTTATCCTCCAATGTCTGATGCAGGTAGTCGAGGTCACTGACTTTCAAGAAATTAATTACTGTTAATGGATTGCAATATATTTCCTTTCTGGTGAGGTTCATGCAACCTAAAAGATGCTCAGCAGAAGCCTCATGACTATAGCCCTTAGAGGAGTTTGGAAAAACCTTTCTGTTCTCATAGAATGTTAGGCTCTTAATGTGATAGCTGTCAAATTTTAAAATAGCGATTTGAGCGGCTCTATCACAGGGTAGGTCAATAGCCCATCCGGGGTTTCTACTCATGCACCAATAATGGGAGGGAGGCTCTCTCCACTCTGTTAATTTTTCTTCTTTTTCTCTTGAATATAATTCTAGAAAAGTCAGGTCAGTAGAGGAGAATACAGATGCATAAATGTACAGCGATCTTTTTATAACACGGGTTCATATAAGATAGACTCGTACAGCATGGTATAGTAAAATTGTGATCGAGTTCGTGTAACACGGTAAAAGAAGGAGACATATTTTGAGATTTTATTACGTTTTAGCTCCAATAGGTTCAGTTCATATAACTAAATGCTATTGCGCTTTTTAAAGTTAGCGAAAATTCCATTTTTTAGAGGAGATCATCACAATTTGTTTCTAGTTGTGAGGCACAATAAACTTTTATATCGCATTTTTTATTTATCCTACTTAAATCTGAGAGAAAAAAGTTTATGAAAATAAATCTTAGCGAAATTAAATCCTATCTGATCTGGAGGAAATATACATGTCTGTTATCTCTAGTACATACAATCTATCTATTAAGCTGTGTTTAAAGTCGAGTATTTGTTTGATATAAGTTACTCTGTTACACGGAAAGTAGTTGTGTTATTGGGGGGAGGGATTAAATACGATTACACGATTCATTTGTCAGTCTTTCTGACTGATTTTTTAATTTTTCTGATTTTTCACTTTAGCTGTAGAAAAATAACTACAAACATTTTTGTACAGCTTATTTATTGATAAAATAGTTTTTTTCTTTTAGATAAACGCATATGTCGCAGTTATTTTTTCCTTTTAATTAGAAATGCTGATTTGTTCTGCTATGAGAACAGACAGTCACGCTTGTATTGCTCCGTTACTTATGATGTTTTAATTTCAATATTAATCTAAATCACTCAATTTGAAAAACTTTTGTTTTTTACTAAAGTGTAATAAAACAGTTAAAGAATTTCTCCTCGAATGAGCTGCTCTTGTGTGTTATTAATATTCACAAATGCTTTCTGAAATGATATTCATTTTTTGTTTCAAAAAGTTGTTGAACTGTAATTCAGATATTATATTTTTATTTTTAATATGTTTTACTTCAAATTATTACTTTTTCTGAAAAATATTTTGTATACGTATTGAATATTTGTCTAAAGTGTATTTATATATCAAACTTTTTGATATATGGAACAGCAAATTTAGGTATTTTTTTATGGAATTATAGAATCAATTATAATTAGCGTTTTTTTAATACCATATTATAACAAGGTTCTAGAGCACTTTTTTTTTAAAATTAACTTTTCGGGTTGCTGTTGTACGATGAACACATAGCTTTATAAATGCTTAACAAATGTCTCGCAAAATTACATTTCAAAGCAAATAAAAATTGGAATTTTGAAATACCAATGCACCAACAATAGGGAAGTATGAAATACACGTAAAATATTGGCAGAAAGGGAAGTTTCATATTAAAATCACTACAAGTATTTAATAATAATATATACCCTTAGAAAAAACGAAAAGTGTCTCCAAGAATAAAATGGAAGTTCTTGATAACAAATAATCAATTTAAGTACTAAAACTATTTTTTTAAATAATATTTTTATGCGGTATAATTGAAAGCGTATTGTAAGAAAAAAATTTGCTGCTAATAATAATCTAATAAAAATTTTAAATACTATGGATGCTTTTTTTTTTTGAGGCTTTGGATTAGTCTCTTATTTTTAATAAGTTATCAATATTAAATAATTTCAAACTGTCTTGGGATTTTTTAAATTTATATTTGTCAAGAAATAATAACATCTTGAATAACAGAAAATAATGTCAAATGTGCAAATAACTATCCAAGGATCAAAATTTTAAAGACAAATCATATTTTCCTCAAGCAACGTAAACCATTGTTGACTAGTTAAAAATTCTGATTGAAGAATGTAAAGAAATTCATTTCTGTTATGTAGCCTTTTGAGACTTGAGGGAATTAAGTGAAATGTATAACTATATTTGCATTTTTATTTTTTGCATTTTTTGATATTTTGAAATTGCATATATAAAAACAATTCCTCGGCATGTTTTTTTAAAAAAAAATTAGTTAATTTTTTAAAATTTTTATATAAACTTATGGTTATTTTTAGATTTCAAAACTTGTATCGGATAGTCACACACACAATTTTTGTATTGAAAGTAAAAGTCAAAGCCGGATTCCATTTTTTTTTTAAATTTGGTTTTTGCTAAACTTTTACAATCGCTTATATTTATCAGAATTCGTAGAGAATTTGCAATCCGTAGAATAATTTGTTCTAAAATGTAAAGTTATTATATTTATTTTATAAATTTATTAACATGCATTGTTTATTTTCGTGTAATTTTCTTCCAGTGCTTAAGAATAATTTTTCAAATCGTTTTTCACTATGAAGATTCAGTATTTTGATTATGCAATTCTTCTTGAAATATTAACCCAGAAATTGAAAATGAACAAATTTTAGTCTCCTTTTTTTTTTAATTTTGTTTCGTGATGACTGCATTTTATCGTTTTAATTTCACAATCTGATTTGATATATTTTAGTTAAGCTAAGCGATACTCGCTGTAGTATATTATTCAATTAAAAGTTTGTTTAAAATTTATTTCATAGGTTATTGAAAAGAGAGTGTGTTTTTAGAAGAGTTAATAAATAACTGATAAATTATAAAATTAAAGCACCAGTGTAATAGCTTAGAATTTCTTAAATCCAACGTTGTTTACATATGTTTATGTTTTATAATCTTCACGTAATTTCTAAAATACGATAATAATAAACTCAGCCATTTTAACATCAATAAAATGAAAACTAAATTTTAAATTCTTAACGCTAAATCCTTAACAAGACCATTAAAAGTTTTAATAAAATAACCAAAGCAGAGAAGAAATGTTTCCTAACGTCAATACTTTTAAAGTGTTCAGGATGAGAAGTTATAATTAAGTCTTTGATTAAAGTGTATTTTTACTTCCAAACATAAATTACTACATACATTTTTATAAAAATGATAAAAGTGTTGGGGACAAATAACACTTAAGATATATTTCCCGATAATGCTCTTGGAGAAGAAGTAAAACAACACACGCTAATATGTCATTGTAATAAATAATTTTTTATTTTTATTTCCTGATCACTACAGTTCATTTTTACAACTTTGTGATTTGTTACAAAGATGAGAACTCATTGCACGTAGTGTAGGGTACATACAGATGGGGATGCTTACAGATGAGAAGCGTATGTACGTCATCGTTCTTAGCTCGTTACAGACCGCCTGAGACTCTTCTCCTGGCGATACTCCCCGCTTGGAAGACATCTGGAAGAAGAAATTGTGTAAGAAATACATAAAGTAAGGTTAAGAAGCATTCGAAAATGGCTCGAAAACATATTAAAGGAGTTTCTGAAGTTTAATGCATTATGGTGAATATAGGTAAACAAGTCCTTCTCAGTCAATATATCTTTATAAATCTCGTTAATAAAGACAAAGAACGTCAAATTCTTAGATGTTTACTCGAATAGAGAAATTATACTAAATAATCAACAATTATCTTAATGTTTTTTCTTTAATGGCGTGACCTCTCCAAGTGGGCTTTGATCTTCTGGAGAATTTTTCGACCAGGCTTCTTTTTTTACCATGGTTTTCTAATCGATCGACCCCTAGTTCTTGCTCCAATGGACTTGACCCAAAAGATTTTTTGCGTTGACCATTCGTTGTTCATTATAATAACGTGGTCAGCCCATTTAATTCGTTGGATTTTTATGTATTTGACAACGTCTGGTTCTATGAAAGCAAGGAAGAATTCTAAATTTGAGTCTTTGTGCCAAATACTTTCAACTTGATTTTTTATAATAAAGTCTGACAAATAAAATCCTAAAGGAGCACTTCATTAATGTAAACTTTATCGAAGTTTGATGGTTAACCTTTTTATGCTTTAGAACAAGTCAATATATAAGCAGCTTGTATAAGAAGATGTAAAGATGCATTCTTTTGAAAGAACATTTCAATTGTGATGATTGATTGTTTCTGATCGATGATGTCAGATCGAGACCCACAAAATACATCACGGCAAGGGGAGCTAGATTACGTCTGCCGTTTTATCAGCAGCTTTAAGCACCGCGCAGGTTACATTTCGAAATATATATTTTTTAATAATTAATCAGAGAAAAGTAAACCAAAAGAATTATAACAATCATTCACGTACTTATGCAATTTAAATTCGCTTTCCCGAATCTAATTTTAAGAGAAGAAATGATTTGTTGCAGAAATTAACAGAGACAAGAGAAATGAACCCGCTTACCCATAATGATTAGATTTGATGCTTTGGTATTACTAGGATGACTTGCTGTCACGTGCATTCAAGATGAATTGGCGGAAACGAGAGGCACGTTGGCGTTACCGAGCTTGTTCTTGATGAGGCTCTCATAGTAAGACACTGCTTCGGGTTCGAAGCTACTTCTGGCCACGACTGATTGGGCGGCTTTTTCGTACATGCCGTAGGAGTTGTGGGGCAGGATATTGTCGGAACGACGAGCGTAACCATGAAGATCATAACCGTGACCTATGAAACACATTCAAGAAGCAATTAGTTAGGTAGTGTTAACTCTACCTTAAAAGTTGAACTGATAAAGCAGCTGTGGTGTATATTCCAGTATTTACAAATTATATTTGTACAATTTTAATGACATAGTTATATTATGGAATTACAGAAATTCCGATATACTATATTGGAATTTAATAAAATCTTCATACAACTTAAGCCTTATGTTTAAATATTATTTAACACACTATAAAGTTATATAATTTTTGTTTGTTTATATATAAGGGAAAATAAATAGTAGAATGCATTATTTTGTGTGAAGATGATTGTATTAATAAAATGTTCTCATAAATAATTTAATGTTAGGCGTTACATATGTGATGGGATGGTAAATAATTCGTATCTTACCATGGCCTCCAGCATATCCGTGTCCATGACCATGTCCATGACCTGTTTGGAAAAATAAATAACGATGTATAAAGATAGAAATTGAATAAGTGCTCGTATTTGTCGGTTGTCATTAAGTAAGTAATAATGGTTCTGAAACAATTTTTTAACTTTATGATTAAACTGAAATTTGTTAGAAACGTAATCATACTATATTGTAATAAAATAAAATAGAAAATACAATTAAAAATATTCAAATGCTTTGTAGAAACAATATTTCATTTCAACTCACCATGTCCATGTCCGTGTCCGTGACCGTGACCATGCCCATGTCCGTGTCCGTGTCCATGACCATGACCATGACCATGTCCATGACCGTGTCCGTGTCCTGAGTTAGAAAACATAATATAAGTGGTATTTATCCAAAATTTTGCAGCTCATGCAAAACAAATACAGAGGGATTTTAGTTAAAGTTAGCATCTTAAACTGCTTCCATAGAGCTACAATATTTGATGCTCATTGTCATAAAATTCAAATTCAATTCAAATACTTTCGTAACATGTATTTCTAAAAAGTAAAATTTAAAAGATATCCTTACATGAAAATGAATATTTAATATATAAATTTGAGCAATCGCTTTCTCTAGCATGTTAATTGTAATCATGTAAATGTATACAGCCTGGGGATAACTTATGTGTTTCTGTTTTCGTAAACATCTTATTTTACAAATGTGCTTGATTTTTAACTGAGTTTCAAATGACTATTGTGTCTGTAGGAAACATATTAGAGGCTTTGAATCCCTTTCTCATAAGGAACTTAACATTATAGAGCATTAAAACTTTTTTTAATTCCAGATTTAATTGATTGAATAAAATGTGTGCGCCCATGTTATATTAATAATGTTTGTGGGATGAAAAGGGATATAGAGTTGCAGGCAATAAAAGGAATTCCACGTCTGAGGATGATGTATTTTAACAAATCATATCCAATGAGCAATATTTTGAATATTTAGTACAATTACATGAGTGATCTGGGATTCCGTAGGCGGAATATTAATTTGTAGACCTACGTATTAGCATGCATTCATTTTATTTTTCATTTTATAAATATTTTAATAAGAAAAAAAATCAAATTATTTTTCAGAAATTAAAAAACAACATTTTTTCTGCTTTAAGAGAACATTTAGTATTTTTAATTTATTTTAACACTTACCGTGACCGTGTCCGTGCCCATGTCCATGACCGTGACCGTGTCCGTGCCCATGTCCATGACCGTGACCGTGTCCGTGTCCATGTCCATGTCCGTGACCATGACCATGACCATGGCCGTGTCCTGTAATATAAATTCCAAATAATCAAAATAGTGTGAAATAAAAAAAAGGATTATTTAATCAATTATAGGTGTTTAGTAAAGTAATTTTTAAAAAGAATTATTATAATTTTTGTTGAAGAAATAATTATCGAAAGGAAACATCCGGTCTCAAAATGTTAAGTTTTTTTATTTTTTATTTTTAACATTAATAATTCATTTGATGTAAAAAGTGTTACATACCGTGACCATGACCGTGTCCATGTCCATGTCCGTGACCTATTAAAAAAATAAATAATAATAATAAATTAATTGTTTAAGTTGATGTTTCAGATGTGTATGTATTGATCATTGACTTATAGTTATTCAATCAATATTATAAAAAATGAAGGTAAATTAACGATTTAAGTGTTTAAAATTTTGGTTTGGTAAATACGTATAATATGTTTTATCTTCAATATTCTTTATTTTACAAGATGACATTTATTACCTTTTTTAAATTTAAAAAATATTCTAAATGAAAAATAAACATAATTATACAAATATAATGTTAAATTATACAAATTTGTATATTTCTAAGGCCATGCCTAATATGTAATAAATTTTGATTTATACTAACCGTGTCCATGTCCGTGACCATGACCGTGACCGTGTCCGTGCCCATGTCCATGACCATGACCATGACCTGTGACAAATATTTTTAGAGATTTGAATACAAATTTAAGAATACTTAAAATCTGAGAATCTAATGCTTAGGCTTTTTAGGTTTAATTTTTCGAATACATGTATTCACAAAAATTCTAAAGTATTTTGTAAAAATAATTTACATTTTCCAAATTATAAGACTTTTAAGAATTTACAAATAGACAACGATACTGTAGAATGTATTCAATATGTAGATTTAAAAAAAATAAGAAAGCAAACTTTGATTTTTTGGTTTGAGAATATGACTTTAATATTAATTAGTCAGTGTTATATTTTTATTTATAATTTCATTTTTCTTACCATGACCGTGACCATGTCCATGTCCGTGACCGTGACCGTGTCCATGTCCGTGTCCATGTCCATGACCATGACCTATTTGCAAAAGGTATTGTTTTAAACACAAGTACATACTTTGTAATAGAAATATTAGAAACGAATATTCAGATATTTATTAACGTATTTATATTCAATATTTATCAGCGAAAGTATTTAAAGTGGTAAAATTATCATTTTGTGTTATCTTAACCAATTCTAGAGCAAATATAGTAAGCCAAATTTACCGTACTTGATATTTGTGGAAATTAGATATAACTGAAATTAATTACAATAATTAAAATCAAATAAAAGATATTGAAACTATTATGTAAGTCCCTTCAATTTTATTTTCGTCAAACTGATGTAATTTAGTGCTAATGCATTAACTGGAGAAATATTATGGAAAATGAAGAAGCTAAATAAAACTTTTTTTACTATTAAAAGTTCTGATTTTAATAAAATATAAATTCATGCTTACCATGACCATGACCATGTCCGTGTCCGTGTCCATGACCATGACCATGACCATGTCCATGTCCTAAAAATTGTAATTAACAGGTAAGTAAAATTTACCGTAAATTTAACTTTATTTCAATTTCAACTGTGGATTTTTCTTATTTTATCGAAATTACAATATAATAAGTTCTAGCTTTTCTTATGTAAGGGGAATTGAAAAATATATAGTTAATTTGTATTAAAATATTTTTTTTTTAAAAAAAAGGATTATTTAGTTCTCACTCTGCCTTGACCAGCTATATCTTGATATTTTGTTCATGTTGAAATAAATCACATGACAAAAGTAGATTTTGATTGAGTAAAATTTGATCTTTTTTCAAAATGAACTTTTATTTTGAGTTTATAAACTATGCTAATATGCATCCTTCAAACGTATTATAAAATTTAGTTTTTCTTGATATATTGAAGAATTTTAGAGTATTCTATTTTTATGTAGATGAGAAGGCAATTTAAAGAAGATAAAAAGATATATAAGGAAATACAATATTCTAGGTAACGTTTCTTGAATTATTGAATTATTTTCTCACTACCGATTTTTATTTTTAATTAAAACTAAAAATTCCTATTTTTATCATTAACAGTACTTCTTTATTTTATATTCAAATGGCCCTTCGAATTACTTGCAAATATTTGTAGGACATATTTGACAACCTAGTCACCCATAAAGGATTTTCACTTAATGAATTTAGTCAATTTCATTTTCTGGTCTTAGAGAGCAATAGCCATAAAGTTACTTGTTTACAAAATTGCTGAATTCTTCTGCAGATCTTTTTTAATTGAAATTTTTACTTTAAAAGCTCATTTTCAATCATATTTTAGTAACATTCAAAGCAAATAATTTATTTCCTTACCATGTCCATGCCCATGTCCGTGACCATGCCCATGCCCATGTCCATGCCCATGTCCATGTCCGTGACCATGTCCATGTCCATGACCATGTCCGTGACCATGACCATGACCACCACCATGTCCATGTCCATGTCCACCTCCGTGGCCGTATCCGTGTCCACCACCTCCTCCGCCACCTCCATGTCCATAGCCAACACCGCCTCCATAGCTCTTTTCACTTATGCCATAACCTTCTGCATGGGCGAGGCCTTCTTCGGAGCCTTCTGAATATATATATAAATATATTTAGTTCATAAAAAGTATACTTTTTTTTACATTTCTATGTCTTAGAAGACCTATGAGAGCATTGTGTTTGCTATTATACATTGTGAATGAACGTAACAAAAATAACATGGTAAATTATCTATTCTCTTTTATAAATCTACTAACATAGGAATCTTAGGTAAATTTTATAGTTAATATTTTTACTTAATAATAATGTGTCTTTATATATATTACACGTATAAGTGAGAATGGTAGCTTTTAAAAATAGCTCTCAGAAAACTTGTTACTTTTTTCGGTTACATTTTAAGTATAGTAATTTATTTTCGTCTCTATAAAAATTCAGCTCACCAATATTTGTGAATTGTTATGAGATGTTTAGTTACTGTTTAATTCATGTTAATATTTAAGCTGTAAAACTATTGAAATTTTCTTCATTGCATCTTGGAGAGATAGTAATATAATCTTAATAAGAAAAAATAAATATTCAGAGTTTGTAGCATAAAAAACGTAGGGAAAAACACATAATCAAAAAAAAAGTATTTATGGAGAAAAATTGATTTTCAAAATTATCTTGCTTATTTTAAAGTATTAAATCTAAAATTAAACATTGAGAAAATTAATATATAAATATGAATAGAAATCTTAAATTACGCTCATATATATACATATTTCCTTATTTTATTTTGTCAAAATAGAAATATATTTCTTAATACTGTTTTTATATGAACACATATATTTTCTAAAGAAATTATATGAGAGGACCGAATTAAGCTGAAAAATTCATAATTCTAAGCAACCTTATTGTTCAGGGATATGTAAAAAGCCAGATTTTCACTCAAAACTTTTAAAATTTGTACAAAACATAGAGATTAATAGAAATAGAAATACGATATTTAATATTAAAATGAATACCGGCAAGAAGTTTTGGCTTCTAAAATTCCGGCTAAATTATCCAAATTCCTCCTCTTTTAGTTACAATTTAATGAAAATAAATATAAATCTTACCTAATCCATAACCGAGTAATTCCTCGCTTCTGGCTTCAGGGAAGGTCACAAAGACACATGCCACGAGAATGGCAAGATGAAGCACCTGAAATTATTATAAAAATTAATGTGATTCAATAAATATTTTCCCATATGAAATATTTGATATTATATTATTTAACATTCCCATATAACGATTAATGTGCTTTAAATTATTTTTAATGAACTTTTTGCTGTTGTTTCTAATGCCACCTGTCTGACGTAGTTAGATCGAGGCCCACAAAATTCCTTGTGGCAGGGGGCTAGAAGTTTGCCTGTCGTTGACGTTGGTCTTCAGC
>BMAV01001337.1:162622-191736 GCA_019973955.1 Trichonephila inaurata madagascariensis | reverse complement strand
CCCCCTTCTTTTCAACTTTGAATGAAAATATTGGTCGAATTCGATTGTAATGCTCAATAGTCGTAAAACAATGCAAAAAAGGTAAAGCGAGGTCTTTACTTTTTTTTATGGTGGGTATAATCCGCATTAATATATTTGATTTGACGTTGAATGATATTAAAATAATTTCCAGTCACCTATTCATTAGTTCTAAATATTGTTCCTTTTTTACACGCTTTTATAAGCCTCACTTGTATGTAATGGAATCTTTGCGAATTCAATTTTTACCCACTTTAAAAGGTCAGATTAATTCGAAATCTTGCACACTTGTCAAGGACCGATGACAATACAATAATTTCATAATTTTGTTTCATTTTCCTGATCAGGATCCTCATAAAAAAGGATTATAAGGATTTCGAGATTTGGCGACTAATTCATTATATCGTTTCCAAATTTGGCAGATTTTTTGTCAATTTTTTTCTTGTTGAGAAACTGCCATGGCCAAAATATTTTCATGTTACAATAAGAAAAAACATTTGGAAGAGATTGATTACTACTGAAAGTGATGTGTCTAAATACCAGCCCTCAGTTGGCACTACAATTAGACTAACCTATACAAGTATTGCAGATAAAACGGAATATATTTCCTTGATGTACCAAACTACATAGTAAATAAAAATATTGTAGTACTATATTGTAATATTTTAAAGTCGGGGAGAAAAAAATGAAATTTGCTAAACTGCCCCCCTTTAAAACTGAAAAAAATTAAATTTTATGTACAAACCTGGTGATTTATAGCTTAGTATCATTATTATTTCGTTCATAAATGCTTCGTGTTTCCAAACTTTTGTAAAAATATTGTGTTAAGGTTAGGCTGAATATCCTGTCGTGGCAACAAATGCTATCAATATTATACAAAAATATATTTTGAATTTAAATAAAAAATATTTTCAGTTATATTAAATTAAAGTAATGTTTTGATGTAGAACTTGAAATGGAAAATAACATATTAAAAAATTCGAGCTTTACAGGTATTATTAGCTATTCCATTATGACTTGACAAATTTTAAATGTGTTTTACTAGGCCTTTTAATTTTGAAGATATAAGTATTTCTCATCCCTAAGGATTTTTTTCTGTTCAAGATACAGTCTTGTAATATTATGTATATACTCCCAAACGTATGTTCTATAAAAGTTAGTCTGGATTTAGACCTGAGATCTCTATAGTTGTTCTTTTAAAAAATGCTGAAGTTAATATTTTAAATAATTTCTTGTTTTCCTAGGTTTAGTCAGAAAAATAATTATTAAAAATCAACAAAGGAGAACATGTTTTTATATCTATATTACTTTTTGTTCCCAGTAATCTCTGACAAACAGTAATCTCTTAAAATGGATAAAAGATTTTGAAAATGGGGCATTTTGTAAAAGTTTAATTACACTTAAAAAATTCTTAATTTTTTAAAATTGTAAAATAATGGCTTGTCAAATTGGCTTTTTACTTTCAGAATTAATAATGTAACCTGAAATTTTAAAACATAAATTACTTTTAGTATTACTGTCTCCGAAATCCTTTTTTTCAAAAAAGGGTACTGTTAACCATAACTTATTATGTACTTTTAGATCCAACCAGTGATCTTAAAAAATTTGATTTTCCCCAGAAAAACTAGGACATTATTTATATTTTTATGAAGATTCAGTTTTAAAAATGAGGAGTAATAAAACGTATTTTAGAACATGGATTATAATTTTTTTTTTTGAAAAAAAAATTAGCTGTTACTTTTAACAAATTCTTTCTTTTAGCGACATTTAGCTATTTTTACAGCCCTATTTAGCAATATTTAAAAGTGTAAGATGGCAACCTTAGCAAATTGGCGCCATAACACACTTCAGTTAGTTGATATTTCTTTGTGTTACTGGTTTGTTCATGTGTTTCGTGCTATGGAAATGTTAAGAGATGTGAATAAGTGACACTATAGTGACCCATGCTGCCCATTCGGTATAGTGGTTAGTGACGCTGACTGCGGTGCCGTAAGGCCTGTGGGTTTGAATCGCGGAGAAGGCATGGGTGTTTGTATTGTAATCCTTCATGTGACTTTAAATTTCTTCTTTCCTTTGTGATGTGTTTGTTCTTCATTCTTACTTCTGTTAACTTCGTGTGATACTTTGTGGTGCACGGGGATTTATAAATGTTCTCATTTAAAAAATATATATATAGTGACCCACCACACATATAGTGATCCATTATATTAGTTGTCTGCCAAATATATATAAAACTATACATTTATAATGTTAAATGAAGTTTCAAAGGTTGATAACCACTATTTTAGATGATATGAAAAGCTTCAGTTTTGTTACATTATGTTTAAGGTATCCGACTACGTTCGGAACCGTGATTTTAAAAAAGCACATAAATGGATAATTTTCATGATATTTACTATCCCTTAGATTAGAATACATGTATAAACTTATTTTAAGGACATTTTGACAAAAAGTTTTATTTAAATACAATATTTCGGCAAAAAAATTAACTTAGAATAACCTTTATTCAAAATGTTCTCTTTTTGTGAAAAATGCTTCTATTATAATATTTTGTCTGTATATAGCTCAGACACTGTGCAGAGGCTCAACTATGAGTTTTGAAATATTCATATTATTTTCAGAGTTACAACCCATTGGAATAATTATCGGCGTTTTTTTTCTTAAAATTTGTCCCCTCCGTTGTCGTAAAACATGGACAAACCCACTTCTAAGTAATATATTTCAAACATTCTAGTTGAGCCTCTGTACAGTGGTCTGAGCTATATACAGGCAAAATATTATTATAATAGAAGCATTTTTTATAAAAGGAGAACATTTTGAAAAGAGCTTACTCTAAGGTAATGTTTTGCCAAAATATTGTATTTAAATAATTTGTTTTTGTCAAAATGTCCTTAAAACAATTTTATGCATGTATTCTAATCTGAGTGACATTAAATATCATGAAATCCATTTACACGCTTTTGAAAAATCACGGTTCCGAACGTAGTCGGATACCTTAAGAGTCTATGAAATGTAAAATATAAAAATGTTACTTTTTCTAAATATGTATATGTATAGAATATTTTATATTTCCTTTTTCACATGTACTTTTCACGTCAGATGTATGAAATTTTCATTATGTTCCTTTAGTACTTTTTAGATCCAGATATCTTTAAATTTAGTTTAGTGCATAAAATACACAGATTACGGATTTCATTAACATATTTACAAAGAGAAATATAAAGATTTCTTTATGAATTATAGGTAAGAAACAAGATCAAGTCATTTTTAATGATGAAGTTTTGGGTTCAGATGACTAAGTTGTCATTGAACGTGATTAATTTCTCTTGTCTTTTAAGTAAACTTCCTTTTTTTAAACTTCTATTTCAATTTACCACATTCTTTTTTTTTTAATTTTAATTTATTTTAATTTTTTTTTTATTTCTTTAATGAGTTTTCGTTTGTTTTATCATTATAATTTAACATGTCGTTACATTGATTAATTGCTCTCGCATAGAAATGCATTCAAGTACGAATTAGAATGGAGTCATTTGAGAGAAAAAGGGCAAAATTAAGACAATTATTTGCTCTAGTTAAAATAAGCTTTATTTAAACTGCAAAAAAAAGCTTTTATTTAAACCGTTTATGAATTGTACGTTGTACTCATTGTTATTTAATTCCATTTTAGAATTAAATTATATTTAACTAATTGGTTATTAATTTTATTATTTTTATTCTATTCTAAGGTTATTGCAATGTAGAAAATGACTCAATTTGTTTTTTGTTGCTTTTTAAAATTAATACTTAGTTCTCAGTGATTTTATGTTCATAATTAATGTTTTGAATTTGTTTGTTTTTTTGAGTTCGTATTTGTAATTTTTCAATTAAGTTTTTTAAACTAATTTTTAATTACTTTATTTTAAACATATTTTAAATATGTGTGTGTATTATTACGAATTAAGATAATAATTTGTTTTCGTCAACCCTTTACATAGGATAGTTTTCGGGAAAAGGGAAAAAAATGATCATTTTGTATTTATCGAAATTATTAATTAAAATAATGTTCCTGTACGAAAATTGTAGGACCTGATTTGTTTGTTTCGTTACCTAAGCGCATTGTGCTATTGTTCTGATGGGAAACACAAACTCCAAGAGATACGCGGCAATATATATTCCATTTTTTATTCAAATAAATACTTTAAAATATTCTTAGTTTGGGAGTACAATAAAAATAATCCTCGACATCAGGCAATTGAAAATCATTATCAACAACAGGAGTGAGAAAGAAAGGCAAGTTTGAATCGAACTTATTTCATGAGTTAGAAAATTCCATGTAATCTAAATTTGGATGAAGTTGGCTTCGGTAAGGATGGGGGAGATAACAATTCAAGCGAATGATATATAATTTTTCCCGTTAAAACTATTTTCGCTCTTTAATCTATTTTCAACTGCTTATAAGAATTGCACTATACATAAAATTAGAAGATGCTAAATATTTCGGTTTTATAAGCCGGCTATATAAATAAATTTTAGAATGAACTTAAATCAGCTGAGAAAAGTGGAATCGCGCGCGCGCGCGTGATATTTCACAATCAATCAAGAGCGAGCACCAATTATGTTAAACTTCAGAAGGTATCCGACTACGTTCGGAACCGTGATTTTAAAAAAGCGCATAAATGGATAATTTTCATGATATTTAGCGTCACTTAGATTAGAATACATGTATAAAATTGTTTTAAGGACATTTTGAGAAAAAAATTATTTAAATACAATATTTCGGCAAAAGATTAACTTAGAATAACTTTTTTTTCAAAATGTTTTCCTTTTGTGAAAAGGCTTCCTATTATAATAATATTTTGCCTGTATATAGCTCAGACTTCTGTACAGAGGCTCAACTATGATTTTTGAAAAATCTACATTCTTTTCAGAGTTCCAACCAATTGAAATAATTATTGGCATTTTTTTCTTAAAATTTCTCCCTTCTGTTGTCGTAAAACATGGACAAACCCACTTCTAAGTTATATATTTCAGAAGTTCTAGTTGAGCCTCTGTACAGAAGTCTGAGCTATATACAGCAGTGTTTCTCAAACTGTGGGGCGCGCCCCCCTGGGAAGGGAGCGAGCATATTGAAAATAAAAGGTTAAAAAAATTAATTTACTGGAATGATGTAAGACAAAATACTTTCTGATATAATAAAAAAACACAGATTTACATTGATATGATTTATATATATCATCTGGTGAAAAAAGGGCATCAAAAATCATTAGTTATCTTTGATCCTATAACTAAATAAAAAAATATTTTGTTTGCTTTTCTGTAATCTTACAATGAGATATTTTTTATTATGTTTCTTTTAATCTAAAATATTACTTATGCTGACTTTCGAATTTACTGGTATGGTTATCTGCGTCCCTTTTTTTAGGGAAGCTGTGAATTATATAATTCTGTTGTGCGCTTTTTTCACAATGTGAAAGAGTTTTATGATACATGGATAAGCATATTGAGCACTTTGAAGGATTAATTGGCCAAGATTTATTGTTATGAGTATACTGAAACATATAATACAAAAATCGTTAATTCTATGGGAAAACTGTTTATTTGTTACCAATGACCTTGACAGAGAATCCTCCAATATGACAGTCTTAATGGGAGCTAAAATGAATTAATTGATTACATATCTCCTTTTTTGGGAGTGGCAAACGTTTTTTAGAATCTTAAGGTACTTGTTTTGACATAGTTCCCGGCGCAACCACTTTTGTTCAAAAATATTTTCTTGGGCATGCTGCATTTTCCCCTATGAATAACTTATTGATTTTAATTATGTTGTTGTACGACTGATTATGGTTTATAAATGTAAATGAGCAGAATATAAAAAAAGAATTGGGCATCTGTGATCTCTCTGAAAGGAAATTGAAGCTGATCAAACAAGGGAGACACTTGCTGAAATAATGCATATTAATCATGTTAGCGAAAGTAAATTTGAGAAAAGCAATAAACATGAAACGAAAGGAAAATTTTCAATAGCTACATTAAGAACTCTATCAAGAAAAATATGAAGCCATAAGTGTACCGCAAAATGCACTTCGCCTTGTCAAAAAGACACAAGCAAGAAAAAGTTCAACAGGATATTTGTCGATCATCAAAGGACTTTAAGACTACAATAACGTGAAAAAATGTGACAGTTTTGCTTGCAAATAACTTTTCTGTAATGTTAGCGAAAAGTGTCTGTGGTTTGTGTTCTTTATTAAGGTCACGTACATTTGGAACAATTTAGTTCAGTTGCATTGGATTTTTTCTCAAATTATGAAAGAAAAATTGAAAAATCCTTGAAATAGGTAAGTATATTTTCTCTTAGTTAAATTATTCACTGAAATAGTGCACACCTGATCCCTGGCTAAAACATTTTGAAGTTTTCTCGCTTTAAATATTAAAAAAATAACACAATTGTTATTCATTGGAATTTTATATTCTTTTTTTTATTACTTAACATTTATGTACAGCATTTTTACATGTTTTGTGCAGACGTCCGTTCGGTTGCCTAGACTCACGTGAACGTTCGCGAGAATGCCAGATGTAACGTATATGATAAAGAGCAACATAGATTAGACTATTTTTTTAATGACATTTGTACTTTTAGAAATGAATCATGAAGGAAATAAATCTTTAATTAAATATCACTTCTCAATCTGTTTCAATTTAAAAATTGGAGAAAGAAAAATAACATAATTAACCTATTACTTAAAAGTAATTTACTTAAAATAGTTAGGGGTGTTAAATTTCTCTAGAGGTCTGAAAGTATAAACGATTTTCAAACAGGTATAATTCTTTTAAATTTAAATTAAATGATTCGAATTTTTCACACATTATTTATGAAAGAATGGGGCTTCAGAAAAGTATAAAATGTTTAAAATATAATAGTTTTAAAAATCATAAGCATGTGAAAATTCTATAATAAGTAATAAGTATTTTTTGCGTTGCGCACGCTATTTTCTAAAATAGTAGCCTCTGATGTAAAAACTTTGTAGAATTATAAAATACATCATACTCTTTAAACCCTACCTAATTTTAGTATTGTATATCTTTTGTATTTCAAAATATTTGTAAAATATTGCAATTTTTTAAATATTCTTTAAAAATGTATTTTCTTTATTTATTAATATATGTAAGTTATTATATTTATATAAAAATAGCTACAGTGTAATAAGAATACATTTAACTTTAAAAATCAACTTATAGCTAGTAATTAAAGCTACTATTTTAGAAAATAGCATGCGCGAAGTAAAACGTAATAAATATTTTTTATAGAAAATTTTCTTATTTTCATATGCTTATAATTTTTAAAATTATGATTATATTTTAAACATTTTATACTTTTCTGAAGCCCCATTCCTTTATAAAAAATGTGTAAAATATTCGAATCATTTAATTTAAATTTAAAAGAATTATACCTGTTTGAAAATTGTTTATATATTTTCAGACCTCTAGAAAAATTCAACACCCCTGAGACTCCTTAAGAGTAACATATATAAGAATTTAATACTTATCTTATTAATTCGTACGGTTTATACCGTAAAATTTGGCGTATAACGCGCACTTTTAACGCAAAAAATGAAATGGAAATTTAAGGGTGCGCGTTATACACCGGGTATAAAAACGATAGCTTTAAAAATAACAAAAGAGATGAACACAAAAAAGAATTACTTCTATATGTATTGAAGCACTGTTTATTTTTTTAAAAAAATAACTTTTCTTATGAACTAAAAGGGATGTAGTTCTAGAAGTATATTATTTTTTCACAAAAGTTTGGAATAATATCTCCAATAAATGACTTCAAAACATAAGAGTAATGTATACTAATATTTCAGAGTTCTTAGTAAAAAAGGAGGTGCGCGTGTTATACGGCAAATATACATATAATATTAAAAATTGCAGCTTGAAAGTATGGGTGCACGTTATACACCGGTGTGCGTTATACACCGGATTTTAAGGTAATTAAGATCATATTATAGCTTTAGCGTCAAAGTACATTTTATTATTGCATTCAATATATTATTATAATTATATAAGGGGGGCGCGATAAAAATTATGATTAAAAATTGGATCGCCAGTATTGAAAGTTTTAGAAGCACTGATATGCAGGCAAACTATTATAATAGAAGCATTTTTCGCAAAAGGAGAATATTTTGAAAATGGGTCATTCTATGTTCATTTTTTGTCAAAATATTGCACTTAAATAATTTTTTATTCTTATACTATTCTTAAAACAATTTTATATATACATTTTCTAATCTAAGTAACACTAAATATCATAAATATCATCCATTTATACGATTTTGCAAAATTACGGTTCTGAAAGTAGTCGGATACCTTAAAACTAATACAAACATAACTTTATTTTCGCTGGGGAAAAGATCAATTATTGCAGTCGAAAGTTGTATCATTTGTTTTGTGATAAGTATTAATTACGTTTTAGGAAAACTGTGTGAGAAATTTAAAAGTTGTAAATCTTATTTAGAATTTATTAGGCCTGCACTAAATCCAACGTAAGGCAGAGAAAAAAAGAGAGATTCCCTTTTTTGAATATTTTTTTTTTTTTTTTGCTTTTTTAAAAAAGTAGCTGTTTATGAGCATGAATAATGTGGGTAAGTCAGATAAGTAAATAGAGTTTGTCTGTTAGATCACAGCTTAAGTCTCAACAGAAAATATTCGTTTATTTTTTAATACATAAAATGTTAATCTACGTCGAGTAACCAGGTATTATTTTCATATTCCATATTTTACTAGTATCTTAGTTTATTTCAACTCATCTCCATTAGACTCTATTATATCTAACTTATTTTAAGGTATCCGACTACGTTAGGAACCATGATTTTGCAAAAGCGTATAAATGGATAATATTTATGATATTTAGTGTCACTTAGATTAGAAAATGTATATAATAAGAATAGTATTACAATAAAGTATTATATTTTAAGAATAGTATTACAATAAAAAATTATTTAAGTACAATATTTTGACAAAAAATAAGCATAGAATGACCAGTTTTCAAAATGTTCTCCTTTTCTGAAAAATGCTTCTATATTATAACAATATTTTGCCTGTGTATAGCTCAGACCTCTGTACAGCGGCTCAACTAGAATTTTTGAAATATATAATTAGAAGTGGGTTTATCCATGCGTTTCACGACAACAGAGGGGAAAATTTTATGAAAAAAACGCCGATAATTGTTTCAATGGGTTGTAACTCTGAAAATAATGTGAATGTTTCAAAAATCGTTGTTGAGCCTCTGTACAGAGGTCTGAGCTATATACAGGCAAAATATCATTATATAATAGGAGCATTTTTCACAAAAGGAGAACATTTTGAAAAAAAAGTTATTCTAAGTTAATTTTTTGCCGAAATATTGTATTTAAATAATTTTTTTTTGTCAAAATGTGTTCTTAAAACAATTTTGTACATGTATTCTAATCTAAGTGACACTAAATATCATGAAAATTATCCATTTATGCGCTTTTTTAAAATCACGGTTCCGAACGTAGTCGGATACCTTAATACTATTTCCTCACTTCATTACTTAATCTTTTTATTACTATTCATCTTTGCATATTAGAGTTGCTTTGATATTAGTGTTCTAGTTGCTAGAATATCTAAGTCTATTAGTTATAAATATCTAAGTATAAAAATGCTAATATATTGATATATTTGTTATAAGTATCTAAGTATAAAAATACTAATATATTGATATCTTTGTTATAAGTATCTAAGTATAAAAATACTAATATATTGATATATTTGTTATAAGGTTTTAATTTATTAGTGGCTAATTTCTTAGTCTATATGTCTATATGTTGTAATATTTTTAAATCTATTAGTTGCCACCTCAGTTTATTATTAGTACTTCAATTTCTTGGGGGTTTTTTGTTAGCATCTATGAATTATTAGTGTTGTTATTTTATTTTTTTTACTTAAATCTTAGTGTGTTGTATTATTCACTGCGACATCAATAAATTAGTTAATAGTATCTCAGTCTTTTAGTTATCTGTATCTTATAGTCAATTAGTTGCTGGCATTTAGTGTATTGAGATCTTAGTATTTTTTTAATAGTCACACACACAGTTTATTAATATTATACTACATAAATAAACTTCTGACTATTAATATACCTCTGTGTATTAATTATTAGTAAGTTTTCAAATTATTGGTAACTTGCTCTTTTTTTTTGTAAGGTCCTTGGTGTACTAGATAGTAGTTCCTTAGTGATGTAGTTGCTATTATCTGGGCAATTACCAGTACCTTAGTAAGCACTGAAAGATAATAAATATACTCCGGACAGTAGCGCACACAGAAATTTCCCCGGCACGGGGGGGGGGGGTCCAGGGGCGAAAGTCGACCATTCTTGTATCATACTCCTTTTCATTTTGTTGATTTTCGGGAACAAAAAGCAGTAAAAAACTAATTATAGAATAAATAACTAGCATTAATTAATAAAATAAATCATTAATGACAAATATTTAATTACATTTTACGTACTGTAAGAATCATACTCAATCGGAAAAAAAATCAAGAGCTTTGGTTGGGGGGTCCAGACCCCTAAGATACCCCCCTTGTGTTCGCCACTGACTCCGGAACTTCTTGATGCAAAAATTTTCTTTTAGGAATGCTAAATCGATTCTATTTTTAAAAGAGAAATGTGACTGGCAAACCAATGTTCACTAAATTTTAAATTTTTTTTCTGTATTAATTTGTCGTTAATATGAGTTAACATCAGTTGAAATTGAGAAAAATCCTCTTAAAAACAATAATCTCCTCGAAAATTACCAAAGTCAAACGGAGACAGGAGCTGTAATCTTCGAGATCTAAACATTGTTTTTATTTTCATAATATGTGGTACTTAAGTGATTTCAGATGTTTTCGTGATAACTTCCTGAATTGCGCTGTTTATATTTTTTTTATTATGTGGTTCATATTTTTCCTGTTAATCTTCTAAAGACATTTAAATATCTGATTTCTGATCAGACTTTGATGTTTTTTCTTTTTCGGAAGATTTATATCTTTTTATCATTTCAATTCCTGGTTTGTTTTATTAGTGATATATTTGTTTAAATTGTCTCGTACGTTTTGTTTAAAAAAAAAAGAAGAAAATACATCATTGTGTTAATGAACTCACTTCATTCAAGTGTTAAGGACAATGAAATTGTACTAATTTCTATGTTTTTCATATTATTTTATGTTTGCTTAATAGTTTTCTTTTGTATAATATTAAGAACCTACTATTTTACATAACTCTTAAGACTGTCTATAATGACGTATTTTTCAAAGGAATCAGCAAAGATGAGTTGTATATATATATATATATATATATATATATTCCTTTTCTAAAAGATATCAACAAAGTAAATGAAATATTGAGTAATTTTACAGCACATGAAGTATTTTCACAATACATAGTAATATTTCCCTTCGTATAAAAGCTAGCTCTTTCTTACTTATATTGATAATTATTTAATTTTTAAGATTTCTCTTACAGATCTTTCCCTTTTTTGGCTATAATGATTTTATTTTATGAGTTTAATTAACATGATTTCAAAAATATAAAAATCAGGATTATTATTAATATAGTTTAGCAATTTGCTTGTTCTTATAACGAAGGTATATACACTGGTGTGCAAAATTAAAGTTAAAAACAAAAAATGTAATGCCTTTACATATAATTCTTTATTTGTGAAAAAGTTTTGTCTATCCGTTCCTAATACTCTGAGATTAATTATGCTAAAAAATACAATTTTAATACATGGGGGTAACTTCTTGTAATATGCAAATAAGATAAAAATCGTCAAAACAGGCTGTATAATAATTAAAAAACTGAATGTCTTAAAAGGAATGTGGCCACCCCTTGCTGCTACACGGACTTTACAATAAGTTGTCATACAAATTGGTTGTGATTTTATCTTTTGGAAACAATTCCCACTCTTCTATAAGCTCATATTTTAACGTCTTTTGCGTGTTTGGAGGATATCAATGTCGCATTGGCTCTTCCTAAACTATCCCAAACATGCTTGATATGAGTTAGCTCAGATTTACCTGGCCATTCCATCCAGCAAATACCTTCTCCCTAAAGAAAGTCTTCTTTAAGACTAGCTCTGTGTGGTCTTACATTATCGTCCATAAAAGTAAAATTTTGACCAATTGCTCCTTGAAACAGTCTCACATGAGATTCAAGAACTTCATCTTTATATAACTGTGCAGTAACAGAACCCACATCAAAAATGTGCAGCGGTGCACGACCGTCTAACATAATGCCTCCCCCCCTCCCCAACAAGAATTCCACACCCACCAAATTGATTGGATTCTCTTATGTTAGAAGGATGGTTGCGAGTCCCAGATTTTCTCCAAGGGAAAATTTGACAAGAATCACTATTGGTATGATGGGGACCACTGGCCATCGGGAATATAGGGCCTTTTCAGCTAAACGTCTGTAAACAGTTTGTCTGGAAATTGTCTTTCCAGTGGCAACAGCAAAGTCCCTAGCTGTCATGCCTCTGGGTCTACGTGCAATTATTTTCAAATATTGAATTTCCGTAGGTGTTATAGCTTTTGGTAGACCTTACTCAAGTCTTCTGACAACAGTACCCGTGGTTTGAAATTGTTTCCATAGTTTGGATATCACTATTCGAGAAACATTTAGGGGGGGGGGGTTTAAGGCTACTTGTGCTAGAGACATCCCGCCTTCAATCCACTCAAGGTGACTTTCAATCTTAGCTCATCATCTAAATTATAGTGGAACCCATTTCAACAAAATTAATATATATTTGTACTTATCACAGTGTGATACACAAATCTAAAAATCTAAACATAAAATCCAAAACTCTACTATGAAAATGGTTTTAACGTTTTTCATTTCAAACAGCCATAAAAATTCTTTTTATCAGTCAAAACTCACAAAAGTAGGATATGATCACTTTTGCTCACTTTATGTATTTTTGTGAATTATAGGGACCAACTGACCTGAGTAGGTGGAGCGTAGCTGTCACCACGCTCAGACACCACGTGGTCTATTTCGACGAAAACCATATATAACGGATTCTGTATGAGTGTTAAATCTTGACTTCAGTGTTATCAGGTGCTGTTGTTTATCCCGGATATTTTAGTAATCTTGATCTTGGCTTCGGCGTATCTAGAAGTGCCGTTGTTTACCAGAATATATTTTCAGTATAATATTTTAACTTGGTAATTTCAATTATTAAGTTTTGTTTTATTGAAGTCTATAGAATGTTATCAATAAATCCAGGAAAAGAGACCAACGTGAATTCCAGAATTATATAAATAACACAACACGCGCACCAGCAGTAGTACCAGTATCTATTATCATTTTGCATTGTATATAATATAAGTTTTTTAAAAAAATAGTAATAGATTTCTTGAAATAGGAATTTTATGTTTATAACATTAAAATTTTGGACACTAGTGTATATATTTATACGGTTACATATTGGTTGATTTAAACTTCTTGAGATACAAATATTTCAATAGCTTAAGGAAGCTACTTCATCTATATAAAAATCAATGAAATAAATACGTATTATGTACGAGTTCATTATTTTGTAACATTTATGTTAATATGTGCATTAATTTCAAAAATATTTAGTTATAATTATCTGCCTGGAGTTGAAGCATTAAATATGATAAATTAATTCGATTTATTTGGAGGGACATTAACACAGTTAATACAACTTCAACAATATTTGAATGATAACTTATGGATGCATAACAGGCTGTGGTAGCCTTGTGTTTATGGTCACGAACTGGTGTCCGGAGTGTCATGAGTTCGATCCTAGTGCCACAAAGGACTCGTCGTGTAGAGGCGCTAATACACGTTAAATATGTCGAGCTTCAATGCCCTACCATTGGCATTGTGTAGAAATTAGGTGAGGGGGTGCCATCATCGTCACATCACCACAGTTCAAAATAACGAGATCCATCGCCAATAGCCCTCGTGTTGCTTTATAATGTGTGTGACGTCACTCACTCACCGTGGACTAAATATTGGGTGTAAAGTCAAATCAAAAGTGCTATGAATTCATAAAATTTCAATAATTTATAATTGGCGTCTGGTTACACTATTTTTAAGAAATAATCGAAATTGAGCAAACATGCATATGTTTCGTTAAAATGCCAGCTTGATGAAATAGGAGGCAATGAGAGGTCTTTAGGAAACTGGTTGGTTCTCCAACTGTTGTTGTATTGTACTGTTTTGTATTGTTATTTATATTTCTGTGTTAATAAAAAAATTAACACAGAAATATCAATAACAACAACAAAAAATATCAGATACTAATTATACCTCACAGCATTTAATTATCCTGAAATGCATTCCATTGTCAGAAAGCTTATTTGATCTCCAATCATAGGATATCAAATACTATTGATTATTGTCATGACTCTATTTTTATTTAAGCTACTTATGTAATGATAGAATTTCAAAATCAGAAATATATTTTGTATTATGATATACTTTTCACTACTTCCTTCTGCAAACACATATTACTTTATTTACACAGTTAAATGTATTCCTTTTTTGAAGAGTAAGTTGCTTTGAAACAAACTTACTAAGAAAGGAGATAACACGTAGAAAAAGAAAGAGAGAGGTTAGGAAAATAGATCATTTCCTAGGAAAACAATAGTTTTGGTTCTTTAATGAACGTGATTTTGTGTTTTGCTTATCTTTTTTTTGTTATTGATGGAGTTATAAGTTTTATTCATAGATATCTTCGCTAATGTCAAAAATTTAAAAGCTTATTTGTTTATTTTTCATGTTGTGATATGGTCGATCTTTGTCGACCATATCGTGGGGTTTCAGCGTAAGTTAGAGGTGTGGGATTCTCGAAATGAAGAGACATTTTAGAATTCTTAATATGACTTTTATTAAGAGTTTAACTTAAATTACTTATATATTGTACAAACTTATATTAAGTGAGAATAAACCAAACACGCAGCCGTAATTAACATAGATCGCGCAATTGGATCACTTATCTAAATAATTATATTATCCACCTACTCTCAATCCTAATAATATTTCGAATTCGGAAAATAATCTTCTTACCTTGAATTTTCAAGCACCGGTTCAATCAACTTCAAATATTCAGTTAGGCTCGAGTACAATGGTATGCACCTTGTAATATTGGCTAGATGTCCGTGATTCTTGGGTAGGCCGTCAAATTACACTTCTACCTTTTACAAACTGAAATTTCTCTAAATTGCCATCGCGCTTATTAAAACTTCTGTCCTTTTAAAGGTTATCTTATTTGCATCTATCCTTCTTTTCACTTCTTGGATTTGGGTTGGAAAAGATTTGCCAATAATCTTGGCAGTCAAAGAACACAGAGGTTATGTTAGAGAAAGGAGGTGTGAGACGTCACAATGTCTTTATAGAGACATTCCATAAGTAAGCACTTTTCTCCCTTTAACACGCGTAAAAGGCTACTGAGCTTTGCTTGGGTATATGATTTGAACTACCTATCTGCGGGTCCACTAACCAGCGCCTTAGACAACTGGTTAACGAGAAATTCCCTTTGACTCAGACGTTTTAACCTCCTATCATTGTTTCTTTTTGTGGGAGAGGATATCACTGCGCAAGTAATTTGAAAACATTTAGCAGAACAATGTAAGAGATAAATTGTGGAACAATTTTTCACCAGAAAAATTAGACCGATTCCTGTATATGAGTATAAGTATAGAACAGTAAAATATATTATTTACTGTATAATAGTAAAATTAGAATTTACACATATTACATCGAATTAAAATTGCATCAGTTTTTTTTATTAAAAGTGTGTTTCGAATGTTGGTCCTGTTCCTTAAAATTCTGAAATATATCACAAAATTTGTAGCAACAAAAACAAATATTAAAGTCAAAACTGTACAAAATTGGTTTTTAAAATAATTTTGATAACCAACTAAATTATACTAATAAAGTATTCTATGTGAATCAGTTGATTTTTTTAAAATTTTACACACTTTTAAATGACACTAGGTTAAATAACTGGTAATAAATTTACTGAAGAATATATATTGAAAGAAAAATATGATACGTTAGTTAAAAATATTTAAAGAAACTTTACATTATTGAAAAAAAAAAATTCTTGTTTCTAGCACACATACAACTCGAAGCAATACGGAGCATAATTTTAAAAGTAAAATCCTTTTTAAAATCAGAAGGGATAAGCATATAATTACCCATTTCCTTTAGAAACCCTAGTGGTCACGGTAACCAAGTAGTCTAGGCCACGTACTCGTGGCTGGCGTGTTATGAATTCGAGTCTAGAGCCGTTGAAGACCCGTCATGTAGATTGGGCCACTGCACCTTAAATCTATCGAGGCTTAAATGTTCTCTCATTGGTGTGGTGTGGAAGTTAGGAGAGGGGGTTCCAGCTCAAGTGTCATCCTCGTCACTTGATCATGGTTCAAGAATTTCGAGATTTGTTCGCCAATACTCCTCGAGCAGAAAAATAGTGTGATGTAAATAAAAATCGTTCTTTCCAGAAACTAAAAATTTTCTGTAGGGGCTGATGTATGTTAAATCTGTGTAGACTTAAAGTTCTCCCAATGACACGGCATCGTATGTCTGGTATCGTCCTGATCACTTGTTCGTGGTTAAAAATTATGAGGTCCGTCGCCAATAGCTTTCGTGCTGCTTTACAGGGCGACGTAAATTAGAATAAAATGACCCCACGTTAATACAAATTTCTCTTGAAAAATAAACGTTCTTCAATATAATATTGCCCCTTAAGAAAAAGAAAGCGTTTGAAATAAACATTAGACAGAAAAAAAAATGACATATATTCTAAAATCTACTTAGAGTAATTATTTGTAGATTTAGTAGTTAATTATTGTTTACATCTTTTATAAGATATCTCTTTTTATAGTGCTACATAAACAAAAACACAGATGATTATCATTTTTTGCAAATTAGCTTTTAAAACACAATATAGAATTTAAATTAAAAACCTGAAATGAGATATATATTTGTTAAAAGGAAAATTGTTTACTTATACATTATTAAATGTTATTATGTTATTAAAATTATTTATATGTTTATTAAAAATGTTTTCTTCAATGAAATTGTTTTTAGTAAATAATGAAGATAAAACAAACACACCAGAATACTTAAAAACACGTTTCAAAACAATACTTAAATATATATGCTTCACTTCTGTTTGAGTTATTTATTATCTAAAAAAAAATAACAAATTATAATTATAACAATTCTTAAAATAGTTAAAAATATTGAATAACATATTTTTTAAAATTATATATTTTGTAATCCCTATTGCAAGAGTACTTTTTAATTCCTTAATAACGATATAAACTTTATGGAATTTAAAAATAGTAAAAAGAAAATACTTAAAAATGTGAAATATTTAATAAAAGAAAAAGTTTTGTAAATTTAATTCACGAAGCACAGCATTATGAGAACTCAAATAGAGAATATTTTTAGCTTTGAAAAGTTTCAAATTTAACAAGTTGAATTAACCTTTATGTATGAAAAAAAAGAACATTTCAAGTTTATGTTCATGGATGGTAAAAAAAATATATTAACTTATGAGGAAGATAGAAGGTAAATATATTTTATTCTTTTTCTTCCTGATTGAATGTTAAAAAAAGTTAAAACATTGATTAATAGAATTCTTAATCGAAATTTTTTCCTGTACAAATAAAGTTTGATCTTTATAGATTAAATAAAAATAAACAAATTATTTTCAGTATCTCGATTGTTTAACATCATACTTCTCAACAATAGAGGGCTAATGGCGACGAATCTCGTAATTTTAAATCCGGTCCACTGATGGGAACACTTGAGCTGGCACCGTATCAAGCTTCAGCAACACACTAATCAAGTATAAATAAATAGCTCCCAAATTTACGTCTTAAAAATATAAATTCCAATTGGCTTCAACTTTTTCAATACACACTAAGTAAAGTCTCTCATGCACTATAAATCTCCCCCTCTCTCTATATATATAAGAAAAAAGGAATTCGCTCGCTCACTCATCGCGATATCTCTGGAACTGTTGTTAGACCTTCAGAATTAAAATTTGACATGCATGTTCCTTGTGTTGAGTAGAGATCTGTTGAAAGAACGAGTTTTTTTGGAATGTCAACTCCCAAGGTTGGGAGTTCGCGAGGGCGTATGCAGACATTATAGTTAAAAAAAATTACCTTCTTTGAATCAAGAAACCTACAGATTTGGAACTTGGCAACCATGTTTTTTTGTTTTTTTGTTTATTAGAGTTTAGCTAAAAATGTGGTTTAAAGAAATTAATTGCGTAAGAAGGGGCTTAAATTATAAATCTGTGCTTCTATTTTAGATATTCAAATATTCTGTCCTCTTTAAATTAGGAGGTGAAGACTATAAGAATATTTTGCGATATAACAATACAAAATTTAATGCTAGGACTTATATATCAATAATCTGAAAAAAAAAATGTTCAGTCTTAAAATGTGATAAAATACCCCCCCCCCCGGGGGCCCCCCCAGAGGGGCTAATATATATATAATAAAATAAATATAAGCATAATGAATTATCCTACGAAACTTAGAAAAGGAAAAATTATGGAATCCAAAACCAATAGCAACAAAACCAGAATATAAGTACATATTTGTATAAAGTTAAACGAGCAAAATGGGAAACTATCAGTTTTCTAAAGCTATTGTTGACACTGGGTGGAGAAGTAGGGTTAAGCTTGCTTTATAGTCGGGCATTACGTCGATCGCGATCGACCGGTGGACCAGCAAGACATTTTAGAGCGACCGCCTGAAAATTTTAGCAGTTAGTAATTATATACGAAAAATTCAAGATTGGCTGACAGTAAAGAGACTATATAAGTCTTGTACTGACTATAACAACAAAAACTAACTTTAGGTAAAAATGTTTTATTTTTTAATGTATTTTGAATTGTTTCATAATAAATGCATCATTTTAAATAACTATGTTTTTGTGACTATTATTGTTAAGTTTGTATCACATGCGTCTTGCTTTAAACGCGGTTTTAAAAGTGTTGCTTTTTTTTTATTTTAGTTCGGTAGGTAAGCACATATTCCGTACTTATTATTAAGTTATAATAATAACCGTACTTATTATTAAGTTATAATAATCTCTTCTTACCTCACGTCACCGACGACATTGGGCAGTGGCGCACACAAGAATTTTTCAAGGGAGGGGAAGTCTCGTTTCATACCCCAATAAGTAGCCAAATATGGTTTTTTTTTATTTTGCCAATTGTCGGGAACAAAAAACAGCAAATAAATAAATAAATAAAATAAATTACTGAATAAATAATTAACATTAATTAATAAAAAAGTTATTAATAATAAATACTTAATTACATTTTACGTACTATATAAATAGGATTATAATGAATTGGAAAAAAAATCAAGTGCTATAAGGAAAGGTCCGGACCCGTGGACCCCTCTCTTGCCCTTGTATGCGCCACTAACACTTGGTAGACCGCAATGCCTTGAAAAAAATTAGAAGTAGCCCGTATCCTGGAAAAGTCTGCCCACCCCTGCTTTATAGGATCTCAACCCTCCTTTTCATCCAAGAAAAAATGTTTACAAAAATAAGATTGGAAAAAGGCGTACGCTTAACTATTGCACATGATATTTATATAAATATGTAGGGTTGTTTAATGTATATAAGTTATATTACACATTTTAAGGTGCGTGTCTAGTGCAAAAACGTCAATTTTGATGAAAATGACATCTTTTTTTACTTTAAATTTTATATAGATGGATTTTCTTCTTTCTAAAAATACCTTACTTTTGTTTGTACTTCAATTATTTACTAAGTTATAGCAGTTTTTATGCCAAGAGATAGCAGCAAAAACGAACCGGAAGTTAGGTATCGAAACCGGAAGTGTTTGAATTTTTATACTTTTTTTCACTTTTTTTTGTGTTTTATAGAATTTGTTTGAAAAAATATTACCTTAGGTAAGGTAATGAGGGGACATAGCGATATTTTTTTTTAAAAAAAATAGTTTATTAATTTTTAGTAAAATTTGGCAAATTAATTCGTACATTTCTTGTCATTTTTCGATTTCCTTATGTCTTTGCTTCTCGATATTTTGTTTCATACTTTTCTTTTTTATATTTGATAGAAAACTGTATTCTTTAAGACAAAATATTAATTAACTATGCCTAAAGCCTATGCCTATTCCATGTATATAATTTCTTTTGATATTAATTATTCAATGTTTGAATAAAAGGCTTCAATAAACATAAATGTTTGAATAATAATACACAATAGTTAGAATAATACTAATAATTAATTACAGACAGTAATATTCTTTCTGTTATCAATTCAGATTTTCCCATCAAAAATACATAACTGACAATTATTATTCGATAACTCAATACTTGGTCTTCTAATTGATGGATTTATTCAGAAAACATTAGATGCACGAACAAATATAAAGCGCTCTTCTAAGTGCAAAGACATCGAACTCCGAAGTATTTCATCTGTGTATTGACACACTGCAATTACATGGAATAGCTCTAAAATAAATTATATTTTGTTTAAAAGAATTCCATTGTACCTCAATATTCATTTTTGAGGCAGTCGTTAATTAATAACCGTCGTTATACTTGAAAACAATTGCTACCTGTCACCATCACTCCGCGATGTCTTCATGTACGATAGGAAAAGAGAAGGAAAAAAAATAAAAAGAAAAAAATACTCAAAATTCACTCCACATTCTTTCGGTGTTTTCAGTTGTTACGTAAGTAATTGAGGTGTCGGAAGGAAGCATTACGATTATCTGTGAGATATTGTGCCCTATTTTCAACAAAAAACGTCTCGGGTCAATTTCGGTTTATTGTCACTCCAATCAGTAATGCTCCAAATGCTTTTTGTGCAGAAAGGACTTTCTCCGACATGTTTGACATCTTTTAGTCCAATTAATTCACTTTAAATAAGTAGTTCTTAGTGATAAAGACTTAACAAAATAATTTAGCTGTTTCGAAAAAACAATGTTATGCAGAATTTATAAATTTAATCAGCGAAACCGAAAACAAAACTCCCAAAAATGTATGATAAAATATTTGAGTATATTGTAAAACAAGAACCCTGTAAGGTGCCTGACTAGTTGCGGAAACATTTTTTTTTTGAAATATTGCTAAAAATTCCTTATTAAACTCATTTTTTGTTTCATTTTAACTAAAAACTTATAAAAATAACAAAGAAAAGAAAATTTGCAATACGTTTTTGTAAGAAAATGGACAATTTTAAGTTGAAATTAGGCATTTTTTGCACATCACGGCAAACACTGTAAAATAAATTCTAATGCATGAAATAAAAAAAAAAGCTCTTAGAGTTATTCAGAAAGCAGTTACCTATGTTTTGATATATCATCTATGAAAAATTTCAATTTATCTCAAAATTAGGGGTTAAAAAGTGCACAAAACAAAAAAAAATTTCAAAAATTTTGCATTTACCACAAAGAAAAACAATTATAAAGAATATACTTATATTGTTTTTGCTTAATCTCTATTTCACAACATGCATATTATAATAATTTCATGCAATTATCTCAAAACTATTTGAGATATCATGTTTGTCGTGCGGTATAATATGGAAAAATCTGTTTCGGAGAAAAATGCATTTTAAGATTTAAAATCAAAATTTTAAAATATTATACTGCTAAAATAACATAAAACCTCTCTTTTTCAAAAGAACAAACCTTTTATAAGCACATATCAGTAATATATATTTGTTTCAAATTCTTTTTTTAAAATTTTGTTACCAGCTTTATAGAGTCAAAAAAGCTTTTTTTAACGACTAAATGCATTTTTTTAAATACAAATTAGAGACATAAAAAGCACACACAAACAAACTTTATTACATTAAAAAATAATAATTTTTATATGGGAAAAACATAGTATCTAAGTATTTTAGATGTATCTAAGTACCTTAGAGCTTAAGAAATATGTTATATAAAATATATTAACACATGTGTTATTTTATCAGTAAATATTCACAAAAATTTCTTTTAAAAAACATTGCTTATCAGAAAGGTTGTACGAAAATAAATAAAAAACTTATAAAGAACAGCTTTTGAACCCTCCATATGAATACACTTTGCCTTTTTTCCATCGTTAATAATTTTATTTTCTGTAGAGCTTTTCTTTTCTCCGAGAAAATTTTCGAAACTCCAGGGGTATGTCAAGGCAGAAGTTAAAATGCGTTCCGGATGAAATGTTACAAATCCGTGTACAAAATCTTAGGAAGGGAAGAATTTGCGCTTTTTTAATTATATATATAAATTTATATATACTATATATATATATATATATATATATATATATATAATATACCAGTATATCACAAATTAAGAGGAATTAACGTTAATAATGCACCTATGCGAAATGTTTCAAGTTTATAATAATTGTGTATCTTAAAGTAAAATACTCCATAAAATGTTACTGGAAAAGGCTTTCTGAATAAATATTGAAACCTTTATGAATATATTTCAACTTTTTTCACCAGCTGACTAAGTATTATTGGGATTAGCTGTGTCAACATTCTCATTACTGCTAGCACCAATATGATGAAGTTAATTCAATTAAATCGGAGCTTCTTAGACATCCTAGATTTTGCTTTAGGCATTTTGAAAACAAATTATTCTGTTAATTTTTTGCCAAAATAGTGTATTTAAATAATTTTTTTTGTCAAAATGTCCTTAAAACAATTGTATACATGTATTCTAATCTAAGTGACACTAAATATCATGAAAATTATCCTCTTATGCGCTTTCGAAAAATCACGGTTCCGAATGTAGTCGGATACCTTAAGGTATCCGACTACGTTCGGAACCGTGATTTTGCAAAAGCATATAAATGGATAACATTTATAATATTTAGTGTCACTTAGATTAGAAAATGTATATAAAATTGTTTTATGAATATTATTACAGTAAAAAACTGTTTAAGTACACTATTTTGACAAAAAATGAACATAGAATGACCCATTTTCAAAATATTCTCCTTTTGTGAAAAATGCTTCTATTATAACAATATTTTGCCTGTATATATCTCAGACTTCTGTATAGAGGCTCAACTATAATTTTTGAAATATATAACATAGAAGTGGGTTTATCCATGTTTTACGACAGCAGAGGGGAGAAATTTTAAGAAAAAAAAACGCCGATAATTATTTGAATGGTTTGTAACTCTGAAAATAATGTAAACATTTACAAAATCATAGCTGAGCCTTTTTGTACAGAGGTCTGAGCTATATACAGGCAAAATATTATTATAATAGAAGCATTTTTCACAAAAAAGTAGAACATTTTGAAAAAAGGTTATTCTAAGTTAATTTTTTGCCAAAATAGTGTATTTAAATAATTTTTTTTGTCAAAATGTCCTTAAAACAATTTTACACATGTATTCTAATCTAAGTGACACTAAATATTCTGGAAATTATCGATTTATGTGCTTTCCTAAAATCATGGTTCCGATTGTAGTCGGATACCTTAAATGAATTCATACAAAATACATAAATATATTAAAGATTTACTTAACTTATGATTTCTAATCTGAAATTTTCTGGCGCTTATATATTCACTTTATAGATATCTTTTCTGGTGAGTTTCCTTTAGGAATACGCCAATAAACGTTTCCCTATTCCGACATGTTTACATTCGTAAAGCTCCAATTAGCTCTCTTACTTATCCAGTTTACTAATACACATTTTATCCTCATATCTTGTTGCTATTCACTGCTCTTCTATTTATGTAGTAATGCTCATAAATTGGCTTACAAATAGATTTCATTACAAAATGAAGTGCTTTTATCAATGCCATAAAGTAGCCCTACAGATACCCATGTAAAACTTTCCGCCCCTACACCTAAAAAACAGGCTTTCGTATACAGATAACATGACACAGTTCACATCCACACGTACACCCCTAAATGTTGCTTGGCCGTTTCATCAGACAACGCTCTGTCAAATGATGGCCATGAGAAACCCAACGGCTGGACACACGTGCGAGCCAAACCCCCCAAGTGTAATTCGAGGTGTCAGAAACGAACCGCCAAAATAGAAAGACTGGCCGTTAAAAACACCAAAGATGATCTGTTGTGTTTACCTTTTCCCTCACAATATCATATTCTGTAGTATTGAAAAAAATCCATAGTATGGATAGCTTCTGTTTAATATAATTACTGTAATTAATAGATACGACGTAAATCAATCAATCACTTAATTTCTCAATTCTCACGCTACCATTAATTTTCCCAAACGTCACGCCCTGCACTCTAAAGCAACACTGGTTCAAATGGTGACAGACCTTGTAGCTTTTAACTTCAGTTAAGTGACGAGGACGACATATGAGCAGGACCCCGTTCCCCTTCCAAACTATCACACCACATCTATGGGAGTTCTTTAAACCACGGCAAATTTAACGTGCATTAATCCCTCTGCTGGACTGATCTTCAGTGGCACCAAGTTTCTAACCCACGAGTCGACAACGCTGGCTCCGAATACGCATCCATGACCACTCGGTTACCACGGCTACAATCCGAAGACAAATAGAACAAAATAAAATTGGCAATTGTATTTGAAATTACTAGGATCCTTGGAAAATAGAATTAAAGAAAAAATGCATGAGGTGTTCAAATGCAAAAGTATGAAATGACTTTGTGGGTATAAATGAAGATTTCGTTTGAAGTATGTACCATAGACCTGTGTGAGCGCAACGATCCCATTAATTAACGAACCGAAGAATTTCTTATTCCCAGAATTCCTGTGGCTGGGACGAGACCCAATCCTTCACAGCATCCTTGAGTTCGTCAATGGAGTTGAAGCACTTCCCTTTCAGATGTTTTTTCAAGGGACCAAAAACACATGGAATTCACCGGGCAACATGTATGAACTTAGTCAGTTACTCTGTGTGACCCTGGATATGTGTGGACGCGCATTCATTATCATGGAGCAAAACCACACCCTCCATGAGCAGTCTAGGTCAGGGATAGCGAACCAGTGGCACGCGTGCCATTAATGGCACGCGACAAAATATTTTGGGCACACCACTGATCAAAATAGTTTGCATTTTAGTCCCAAATAACAAAATTCAATTTGGTAATCTTCATGAGGGATCTCATTCAAGTGTTTGCACATTTTCATAAACGATATTATTACAAGAAACTACAAGTACTTCCCAAACTTGAAATAAAAAATATCAAAGATTTAGATATTAATGAGAAACCAGACGAAGAAAAAGTTTTAGAAGAATTTATTTCCGTAATTGATTCTTCAATCAAGAAATTTTCAGCGAAATGTTCTCAGTTCAAATAATTATCAGACACGCGCTCAAGTTTATTATGTACCCTGATGAGAGACTTTATTCGATGAACTAAACTTGTCCCCCAGTTCGACTGGTTTGAAATTGAAAAATTTGAAATGCAACTGATTGATTTTCAGTCTAGTTCCATATGTATTCAAAAATTTATTGGTACAAGGAAAAAGTTGGAATTGATGTATAGTAAAAATGCCAGTAATTAAAGTTTGAAAACATGGAATTCGATTCCAGACACATTCAACTGTTTGAAGTAGCTGGTTCGTGATATTATAACCACATTTTCATCTACCTATGCCTGCGAGTCATTACTTTCAGAGATGAGTAACATTAAAGACTCGCTTAGAAACCGTTTGGCAGATGACTCCAATTCAGCATGCATTCTACTAAAAGTAACACCTTACATTCCTATTATAAGTTATTTGCCATCTAATCTTCAACATCAAAAGTCCCACTATATATATATAATGTTACCTTATAATTTGAATTACACATACAACTAAAACACTTACTAGTACTATATAGTGCAAAATGTATATTTTCGTAGTGAATAATGAGTTTTTATTATTTAGCTTTATTATATATTTTCCCAATAATCACAAGTCAAAATTATTTGACGGCACGTCTATATCCCATTAAACATTTCTTTAGAAAAAAATGGCACGTTGATCCATAAAGGTTCGCCTTGTTGACGGACTTGCTTAGGCCTTGGAGTGTGTCACAGTACTCATTGGAGTTAATGGTTCTTCTGTGCTCGAGAAATTCAACAAGTAGCATCAATTGGAGGGCTCTCTTTATAAGAGCCTCTGCTCTCTTCTGCGCATGCTCCGATCCACGCCGGAGATGCCATTCACATCCTTAGTATCCCCTTTCTCCCACAACGGCCTAGGCATGTTAACAGCTACGTTGTTAAGATGTTTCGTTCCTTTTCATTTGAACACCCCTTTAACATTATGAACAACAATACAAAATTGACTGTGGATTTCGTTAACTGCAATATTTAATCATAATAAAAAATAATATATACAATATCATGAGTGCAGTGGCCTATATTAGTCTCAGAGAAACTATTAGGTTAAGAAATACGTAAATTGCAAATGCATAATTATTTTAATAGAACTCATAATTTTATTCTGTAGAACAGAGCTATTAATGACGAAGTTCAAGTATTAATATTCTTTGTTTATAACGTAGTCAAAGAAAATGTTTAGAAGGGGGTAATCGAATACGTAGTGGTCATTGTTACGCTTCTGAAGAAGTCTATTCTTTATTTTAATAGATATGCTGGGAAAGGGCCCCATGATTAGTGAAAAACTATATCAGGAGTTTGGAAAGGAGGGAAATTTAGTGTTCTCGTGAGGAAAAAAGCATATATCAAGTGAGTGACGTTTATGGATTTTGATACATCACAAAGTGTTCAGAAAACAGTTAGAGGGGTGGAAATATTTGGTAGATTTTTGAGCCAAGCACAGTCATTAAATATTGTTTTTTCGGTTTAAATATCGATCACCTTTTCTGTAAAAATTAAAAGTGAAAGCACAAAATTTAAAATTCTCCTAAAATTACAAAAAATTATTTGGGAAGTGGCATGCATTGTGTGTTGGAATTTTTGGGAAGATTCAAAAATCTGTAAAATAGCATTTCCGTATTTTTATATTTTAGTTTTTCTTTTTTTCTATGAATTGATATTTAATGTATTCTAAATGACTCTTACTTTAATCACTTTCGTTAATTTTCAAAGTGTTTATAGTTAAGGTTGGTTTAAAATAAAAATTTAAAACCTTTACTCACTTTAAATAATTGCCGCATTGCGTCAGAGACTTATATGAAATTAAAAGTTTAAAGGTAGAAATAATTAGTTAATTAAAATTAGATTTGGCTTATTAAAAGAGTAGAAACAATTTTTATACGCCTGAAAATCTGCACTCATTCAATAATTACTAATTTACTGATATTTATTTATTAAATGAATCATTTTTTCATTTGAATTTATGGAAGAATGGAACCAGATAATGCTTGAAATAAAAAAAGTAATGTTTAAGATAAAATTTAATGATAATACAGAATTAATTGAAATTTAACAATGAATCAAATCTTTAAACAAGATATTTGACCCGAATCAAGAAAATCGTTCTTAACAAATCATTTGATCCTACAATTATAGAATTAAACTTTAATTTTTGTTATTGCTTTGTTTCTTTCTTTGCATATCATAGTTTTTTTCAAAATTTAATTAAATGTTTTGTTTCTCCTTTTTAATGAAATAGTTTTGGTAATTTTTGAGTCAAATTATACATCTCATTAAACAGAATTCATAAAAAAAAGGAATTACAAAAAGTTCCTACAGTAAAAGCTATATTTAATTTAATTGAATGTGATAAGCTCTAGGAAAAATTCAAATGCATAAAAATTGCTATTGATTGACAGAGTTCCCTTCAAACAGATATCTCAATCATTAAAAACAAAATTATTTTAGTTTGATTCATTTTCATGTATGGATAAGGGGTCTAAATTTTGTAAATTTGGGACAAAAAGCATTTCAATGGTTCTTCGTTTCGATAATTTCTCTCTCTCTCTCGATTAAATTCTTTATTCTCCAAAAATGAATTTTTTTAAAATCAAAATGTCCCTTTTGTGATTGAAGTTTTACTTGAAAGCTACAATTAAAGTAAATTTTTTTTATCGTACAATAAATAGGTTCACCTGTGAATCCACCACTAATTTAATTCCTACTATTAGCTCACACTCTCTATAAATTTGGTTATTTATTTATCTTGGTTGAATTTTCAATCGTTCATAAAATACATTTTAAAGCGCTCAATTGATCTGTAATTTTTTATACACTATTGTTTTGGGTAAAAATACGATAATTTAATTATAATTAATTGAAATTAACTGACTTAAACTAATTATTTAAGGAATTAGAGATACAGTCACGATGGTTTCATTTTTAGCGACTTGCGTCAAAACTTTAAAATATTTTTTTTCGCACGTTTTAAAGCATTCAGTTGAACTGAAATTTTATAGACATGATTGTTTTGGATGACAATACGATGCTTTAATGATAATTAATTATAAAAATTAATTACCTCTTAATGTTGTGATTCTGTCCTATGTATATACATATTTATATCAATTGTAACTATTTTATAAAAAAGTAGCGAAAATAAAATTTTTCTTTGTTCATCTAAGTAGGAACTGACTTAATTTTTTTTTTTATATATGTAGGATGTCCCATTTGTAAAAGTTAGATCATATCCCTTTCCAGAGATCGGCAATTCTAATCAAAACGGTATTCCACATCAAGGCCATCTAGCGTCCCTTTTAAAACGCCGACATCAACCTTTTTCGGCAGAGGCCCACTAACACCCGTCAGGGAAACGTCGTATTTCGCGCATCAGCGCCGTTCGCCCGCGCCAGGTGGTAAGTCTTAATAGCACCATAATGAGTTCTATTTAATCTCAATTGCCTTCCTTAAAGTAATGTGATCTAACTTTCCTATTCTTTTGAAATATTCCCCATGTAAATACTCCCCTATAATTCATAATAAATTATTTAGTTTTCAACCTGTTTCTTTCTTAAACTATGCTGTCTATTTTATTTCAAAATTAACTAATACACCCTAAAAACCCCTAGACAACCCGCCAATAAAAACCCCGCTATCTGATGAATCCGACCTTTTGGAAGATTTCGGTTGGATTCCCACATATATTACTTGTTTTAATTTAAATTTTCCTTTTGTGATTGAAGTTTTGCTTGAAAGCTACA
>BMAV01001337.1:141913-157622 GCA_019973955.1 Trichonephila inaurata madagascariensis | reverse complement strand
TATACGAATATTGGAAATCATCACATGCGGGAAACGTGCTAGAAGAAAAAGGAAAATAGATGCAAAATGTCGCAATTTTACCTTTATTGTGGAAAATAACTTATTTTTCGCTGTGCCAATGTACACCTTCGTTGTTTCACTGAAAGGTCTCTGATTCTCTTGAGCAGCAGTAGTTAAGTAGAGCAGCACACTGATTGTTGTTCGTACCACTCCATAGCTGTCTTTAACGTAAAAAATGCGTAAGACGTTTTCCTTTTCTTCGAGCCATCTTCTGAGTCAAATTTTGACACAAAATGGGGCTGCGGTAGCCCAGTGGTTAAGGTATCTGACCATGGTAGGTACATGTCATAAGTTCGAGCCCAATACCACTGAAGACCCGCCATGTAGGGCAGCGATGCACGTTAAATCTGTCGAGAGCTCAAACGTCCTCCCGTTGGTGTGGTGTGGTAGTTAGGAGAGGGGGGTGCCAGCTCAGGTATCGTCCACGTCACTTGACAATGGTTCAAAATTACGTGGTCCGTCGCCAAAAGCCCTCGTGTAGCTGAACAGTGTGACGTTAATATTAACTCAACTCAACTTTGACACAAAATTTAAAATGGTTTCTCGGCGGTTTTTTTTATGTCAGAATTATTGACTTTCCAACATGATAAAACTTTGCCTGAGACGCTCCACTTTCTCCCTGCCCGAGATGGTTCAATATTTCAAGTTTTGTCTCTATGTTCAAGACGCTGCGCTTCCGTTTTGAATTCGAAGCCATAGCAATTCACAATTCAACAAACTGACCTAATATCCCGTGCAGATGTTTACCAAATCACACAACTGTAATTCCCCAAATATCCCTGACCTTGGGTTTTCCCGTCACTTTTGGCCTCACGCGAAACAACTGTTGAGCATTGCACTGTTAGAAAACGTATTCATATACAGTACATGTAGTTCACAAAAAAAATTGGTTCGAATATTTGATTTTTCGGATAATAAACGTTCGGATAAACGACGTTCTACTGTAATTTCTGGTTCAGAAATTCACTATTGCTCTTATTTGGAATGCTTGCAGCTCCTACAAAAAATAAATATATGAAATATGGTGCAATATATAATTTCTGTTAAGATCTGTTAAATTGGAAAATAGAAAAGTATAGAAATTTTCAGTAATTTGTAATATTTTCGAAGAAGAAATTTAATAATTCAATCATTCAGTTTTAGACATTCTCTTTTGGATATTTTTTATTGACAATACAATACAATTTTGAAAATTCAAAGCAATACGTTTCCGATTATAATTTTGTTTACCGTAACAGAATGTATTTCTTTAGAAAGGTGATATACTTAGGAAGTTTCTATTCCTTAAGATCTGAAATATAACCTTTAAATACGAGTTTACTCCAATACCTTTTCAAAATAATTGCTATAAAATTTTGTAATTCTTAGTTTTTACTATTCTCTCTCTCAATGGAACTTTTTAAACTTAAATTTATTCAAACTTTGTCTAATTATGCGAATGTTTATTGCAAGTATTAATACAGAAAATCATTATAATATTACAAAAATCTTTTTGCTAATTAAATTTATTTCTATAGTACTCATTATATCATTACTATTGTACTCACACACACGCACGTGTGTATGTCGTTTACGTATATGATATGGTGACACAATTTCAGAAAATAATTAAATTTGTGTTTCATTATTTTAGATTTTAATGCAATTTTTTTTCGTTTCTAAACACTTCCGTAAATAAGAATGATCATTAAAAACTTTAAAAGGTTATTATTTAAGTCCTTCTTGTAAATTTCTTCAAGCGGAAAAACACACAAGAATATTGTTTCATATTATTGTTGTTCTTCCAAATGTTTGATGTTTAGATTTTTAACGCTAATCATGAGTCAAAAAGCTAAAATAAATTAAAATAACGTCTAAAGATGTAATAAATGGTACAAACAATGGTTAAGATCTTGATGAAGCTCTGCATAACTTAAAAGTTTAATATGTTTAGTTACACCTATTTTCTGTCTTTCTTTACATAGCAAAAAAGGGAATGCGGAATATAATTTTAAAATATTTTTTATACTTGGAGTTTTTTGCCATTTGTAGAAATAAAAAATAATGACACTCGCTGTTATAGGGTGTGTAATAAATAAATAAGTTTTATTTATCTGAATGATCTACAATGCGCTTCTTCGCAGCTTGGCGCCAGACAACAAAGTTGACAACACATTACACATCGTGCTGGGTACATACAAACGTGGAAGTACCCGATGAAGTACATTATGTACACTGTTGTTCTTCGCTGGCTAAGGGTAACTGGTGATCCTTCTCGTTGTGGCACTTCCCGCTTGGAAGACATCTAAGATGAGAAGAAAAAAAGTTAATTTAAAAAAAAATCAAATGATCTGCTCCGTGAAACCTAGGATAATAATAGTTAATAAAACTCATGAATTGTGACTCATGAAATGATAATAGTCAATAAGACTTCAGAATTGTGAATTTTGGGATAATAAAATAGTAGTTAACATTACTGAAATGTCTTTGTGAATTTTGAGATAATGATATTTAATAAAACAGGAAAACTGTTATTGCAAAACTTGATATAATGATAGTCAATAAAATTATGGAAACGTATTTGGGCGAATTAGGAGATGACGATAGTCAATAAGACTGCAGGTAAGTCATAAAAAAAACTAAGGATATTAATTATTAATAAGAACTACAGAAATATTTTCGCAAATCTTGGAATAGTGTTGATAAGACTATAACAGAGGTATAAGGGCGAATTATTTAATTAAAAATGCATTTCCTATCATTCGAATGTGAAAATATTTATAACATTAAATAAATTAAAACAAGCAAGCACAATTTAATTTTATAGAGATATTAGTAGATAGGTTCCAGTTAAATGTAAATTTTTAAATTGAAATATATATTTATTTAACGTATTTAAGGATTTAAATAATACTTTTTCGGATGGAGGTTAAAGTGACAGTTATAGTCAGGGTAGTTTATAGAGAACTATATTTTATAATATTTGAAGGAAAATAATCTTTTTAAAGCACAGACTTCACTCTTAAAGTATTTTACATCTTTAAAAAGAATTTAAGCTACCTAGTGGTCCTCTAAATATTAAAACATAATTATGATAGAATATTTTAACTGTTTGTGTGCGAGCGCTTCTTAGCGCTTTATTGGAATTAGTACCTTACTAAAAATTCGAAGCTCTCGGATTGTTCGATGCTTATAGTAAATACCTTATCAATTTTACTCACTATTGCATATGTTTCAAAATATTTAAGTAACTGATACTTATGATTGAACTTACTCATAATGATTAGACTTGATGCTCTGGTTTATCCAGAATTCTTGATATCACATTTGTTCAAGACGATTTGGCAGCTAAGTTGAGGGGAGAGAGCTTCTCTCCAGCAGGTCCGGTGAAGGGACCGCCTGGGATCTGGGCACCTGCTGATCGGCCAATGGGCAAGTTGGCATTGCCGAAGTAATTCTTCACGATACCTTCAAGGTGGGCCAGTTCCTTAGAATCAAAATTGAGCACTGGTGCGTTGCTTCTGGCCATTGGGAGAGCCTTTTCGTAGGTGGTGCCGAAAGTGTGGTGGGGAAGGATGATTCCGTTTCCGGAGCGACCGTAGTGATCGTGATGAGCATAACCGTGACCTTGGGAAAACATAATGAAGCGGTTAGAACTGTTGCCATGGAAAGTATAATTATGAATCTATAATTGCTTGCATTGAATCTAATTATATCATAGAAGAGTTAAGGATTTATCACATTTTTTTGACAAATAATTATCTTTTTCTAAAGTGCTGAATCCTCAAGTTGATGGTTAAATTCTCATTGCTTATCTCTACTAATAAATTCTCATTACTTATCTTTCTCATTGCCTGAGAAAAAAATGAGTAATAAATGTGAACGGCAGACGTTTTTCAGTCAGTAATATTACTATCTGTAAAATATACTAGTTACCTTAAAAATTCAGAAAATTTGGAGTAATAACTTAATTGTATGAATATTTTATTTTTTTTCGAGTTATAAATTTTAATTAATTAATACTTTGGTATGGTATTTCCCATTCTGATGAGTTATGACAATCCTAAAGTTCCAATATGACTTAAAGAAAAGTTCATAAAGGATTCATTTGATCCGAAATTAAACTGGGAGGCGAATAAGTATAACATATATATATGCTTTTTTTAGTAGCTCATAAATGTTATTACTTGTCTTTAAACTTTTACCTAGTCCATGCACTTCGTATTTTTGTAGATTGTTATACTTAACTTATAACAAATTTAAAGTTAAAATTGATATTTAGTGAGTGATAATTAGAAACTTACCATGACCTCCACCATGACCATGACCATGTCCGTGACCTGTTTGAAAAAATATATCAAATGAAATGTTAATAAGGATAAATTATCCGGTTTTTGTTATGATTTTAAGATAGTAAAAATAGTATTAACTTAAAGTAAATAACATTAATTGTAAAATATTGGAATATATATAATTTAGATGCGCTCAAAGTGAAAAAAAAAAGAATTTTATCACTAAAATTTATAATTAATACTTCAAATAATTTTAAACAGTTTTGATATATTAATTATTTAGAGTCATTGGTTAAACCAATATTACATACCATGTCCATGTCCGTGTCCGTGCCCATGTCCATGTCCGTGTCCGTGCCCATGTCCGTGGCCATGCCCATGTCCGTGTCCATGTCCATGACCGTGTCCATGTCCGTGTCCGTGACCATGTCCATGTCCGTGTCCGTGACCATGTCCATGTCCTAAGTGAAAATCATTTTTAGATACAAACAAATTTAAGTCAGATGAATGAATACTGAAGTGGGAATAATATACATAATTGTGAGATAAAGAATACATTATATATTCAAAAAAAATAAAGCAGTTATACAAATTAAAACAGATAAGTGGCATCTAAAAATTTACAGTGGTCCTATTAATATGTAATTGTGTTTTTGTGAGAATAATTTAAAGAGAGGGAGCTCTTTCTTTATTTTTAAACATCGCATTCAGAGAACATTTATTTAAAAATTGTGTGTGAAGGATTACAAACAGTTTCTACATTTGATTGTTTAACTTTATGGGACGGATAGTTTATAAAACCGAAAGAAATAATCTTTTAAAAGTTGATTTTAATCAAAAATATACCAAGGGATTTATTTCCTTTTTAATTGCTTTCCAAGCATTTCACGAGGTTTTTTTTAAAATTTCTCTGATTTTTTTCAATCATTAGACCAATTTTTTTTATTTTGAAACCTATTGAAAGATTATAAAGTTTCCTCTTTCTGCCTAACTTTCTAAACTGCAAGGATCCTTCCTTACTATCCAGTTGGGAAGAACAGCACACACATATATGTGTTGTGCTATTATATGACGTCATAATAGTGTTAATCATTAACAAAAAAAAAATAAAAAAAGGGGGGAAAGGAAGAACAACCCAAAATTTTCGTCCAGAACATTAGCTTTAAAAATTTAAAACTAACCGACATTTAAAGGTTAATTTTTGTATAATATATCAGATTTAAGTCTTATAGATTATCAGAGTCTAACAGATGAGATATCAGATTTACATTCTGCAAAAAATTTAATTTATAAATGTATATATATATATATATATTTACATACCATGTCCGTGCCCATGCCCGTGTCCATGCCCGTGACCATGACCATGTCCTGCAAAGAAAGAGTTTATATAGTAAAACAGTCTGTACGAAGCAACCTAAGAAAAATTTCTCACTAAATAGTAATTAAGTATTTTTTAAAACAAAAGGAATATTTTTTTACAAATGCTGAATAAAGACACTTCTGAAAATGTAAAATAATAATCTAATCTTTATTACTTTAACTTAAGCTGAATATTATTGCATGACTGACTTATTAGCATGCAAAAGTGGCTTTTCTGAAGAAAGACATTAGATTTTTTTTTTAAAAAAAAATTGTAGGTTTAAGGAATAATTTAGATTTTTATCTCATCACACAAATGGATTTTTTTAGTTTACATATAAATCTTTTTAAGTGTGTCTCACAACTATTCTTCTGCAGCAAAACAAAATATTTTCTTAGAGGTACTGAATTTTGTTTTGAATTCTGTTGAATTCTTTTTTTATTAAAGGAAAATAAACATAAAAATAAATTTTTCTTTTTATCATGGCTAGATTCCACCTTATAAGAAATTTTTGCCGAGCCTCTTGTTATTGTGTGTCCAGTATAACTACTTCAGACTTTGAATACAGTGTTAAATGTAACGAACAGTTGTTGATATTTATTGTGGAAGGAAATCTGTCACTTATTGAGATCTTGTCTATCTTTTAATATATGATCTGTCTAACCTCATTAATATTTCTACAGCATCAAGATAATAGTCCTTATCATGTCTGCAATATGAAAATACTCTTTATGGCTTATGTACAATAATTATTGTTTTCATATTACAATTCTTTAACATTTGTATTAATTTTTATACCTGAGCGGTTGATATTTGAGCCAATAAGTGTTGCTTCTTAAAGCAGGATCTTAACTTTACGAATTTATTTCATTTCTCCATTAAATGCTTTCTCAACCCGTTATTGCATTGACATTTTCCGAACAACACACGCGAAAATCAATGATTAAAAAAAAGACAGAAATAAGAGCAATCCAGAACAGAACTTTCCCTTTAAGACCAGAAGTCTCCTAAAGGTAAGATTAGATTCCCAAGTCAAATAATTTATTTCTTATTATAATCTTGCGTTTCTTCCTATTTTATAATTTTTGCGTTAGTCTCGTATTATTGATACATGCAATACGATATGGTGTAACACACTAAACTTGTTACTCTGAGTGATGTTTCTTATCATTACAATAAACATCTGTAAAAAATGCAGCATTAGGATTCTAATGGAAATAAATGAATCTGAATGGAGAAAGCTAAATTTTTTTCCAATTTTTGTTCATTGGCGTTTTGATCAATTTTATGTGTCGTTTTGCTTAAACGAGTGCATTTAAGTGTTAGATGCAGTTTTGTGCAGTTATTGAAATGGTAGAACTATTGACATACTCTGGATCTCATTAAGATTAAAGTGTAGTACATTTCAAGTTTCTTATTTAGCAGAAAATTCTAAAGTTATTTTTTAACAGAATAAGTAAACACATAGCTCAAAATTATAAATCATTTGTGAGGGTTCACATCATTTTCTCTTCGACTTGTCTAATTTATTTTAAGAAAAAAAAAAGGTGGAAATTTAACATATTTCCAGCTTTCTATTAAATACTGTTATTTAACTTACCGTGACCGTGACCATGCCCGTGACCATGTCCATGTCCATGACCATGACCTATGTAAAAGGATTACAAGTTATGCTATATAACAATAATCAGAAATGAAAAAAGTTATCCTTATAACTCGAGGAACGTTAATAGTATTGAGTTAAACATGCTAGTTAAAAATATAAGTTATTTTTTTAATCGTTATAATGAAACTGTGTATATTTGACGGACTAATACTTATTGAATTTCTGTTAAAATCTGTATAAATGTGTAAAAAAGTATTTAAGAGGAAAAGAAAATCAAGAGCACAATTTTATTCAGTTATTTCCAAGTATTATTCAGTGTTATTTCCAAGTATTATCCAGTGTTACTTCACGAAAAGCTTAAACACTTGTTCCACCTATTTTTACAGTGAGTTACATTTGTAAGTTAATTTTAAAATAAAAATATCATTTCCTTTAAAGAATGTCATAATTGGCTACTATATAATAATTGTGTATATCGTAACTAAAGTTGAAAAACTTCTTTCTTTATTTAATTTTTCTCCACTAATAAAATTTAATCTTCATTTATGACATCCTTGTTATTAATCCTTGTGTGCTTAAGAGAGTATTGTGCTAAAAGTATTATCTTAAATAGTAAATATGAACAATTTTTTAAAAAAAATATTCTTATCTCTATGTGGAGTTGAAATATCTTAAAATTTTTCCAATAGAATTATTAAAGATAAGTATTGGATTACATAATTTTGTATCGTTAGCCAAATTCAATGTAAATCAACAAATTAAGTATTATTTAAGCTTTTTCGCCAGGTTAGGAAACTTTTACACTAACCATGTCCATGTCCGTGTCCGTGACCATGTCCATGTCCGTGACCATGTCCATGTCCGTGTCCGTGGCCATGTCCATGCCCATGTCCATGTCCGTGTCCGTGTCCATGTCCATGTCCGTGACCATGTCCGTGTCCGTGACCATGTCCGTGGCCATGTCCATGTCCGTGACCGTGACCATGACCATGACCTGAAAGTTTAAATTCACAAAAATCATTATAATAAAGTAATAATGTTTTAATTATTTTCCATAATTTAATTCAATAAATTGCTTAAAAAATCATACTTTGATTCAATAAATTAATCTTATGATAAAGATATATTTTTTCAGTTAATCGGTTTCTAAAATTTTTATAAGCCAAAAGAAGCAACTAAAGATCGATAATTTTTTGATTTTCTCCTATATTTCTCGTGTTCATTAGATATAATAAATAATTATTGAAAAAACTTTTTTTCTTACAAAATTAAGATTAAGTAGACTTTTAAATTGTACTTTCAGTTATTGAATAAGTTTTTCATTTGGAGTTTTATTTGACCTTTAAACAAAACTGCAGATTTAAATTCATGAAAACATGAAAAAAAGGAACTTAAGCAACAACTATTTTTCAGTTTGAAAACATATAAAAATTTTAATACATACCATGACCATGACCATGTCCGTGACCATGTCCATGTCCGTGACCATGACCATGACCATGTCCATGTCCGTGACCATGTCCATGTCCATGTCCATGTCCGTGTCCGTGACCATGTCCATGTCCGTGTCCGTGACCATGTCCATGTCCGTGTCCGTGACCATGTCCATGTCCATCACCTGAAATTAACAAATCAAATAATATAATAATGAAAATATATTTTTCATTTCTTTTTCAAAAGCACTTAAATATCATTCATGATTTCTTAAAATGATTAATATTTCTACAACTAAAGTTAAAGTTAAAAAAGTTAATTTATTTTGATTCATGTATAAGTAACCATAAGTTTGATTTCTAGGTATGATATAAGTGAATAATAGTTTTAGTCGAAATTTACATCTGTGTGTTGTTTGGATGTCAGTAGAAATAAATATACTAACTTTTGTTACTTGTTATTTAACTTTTTGTTCCTTAGAAATCCCTTCAAAATAAAATTTTCACAATTTTTTTTAAAAATAAATAATATTAATATCATTCAAACGGTTATAAAGTTTGGAGTAAGACTAATTTTTCTGACATTATTTCCTGCCTTAATTTCTTCTAATGACATGTAGTGTGGAAACATTAAATTTAACAATTACAATGAAGAACCGTGAATTACATTTAAATTATTTAGCTATACTTTTGCGAAAGCTATTGAGAAAATCTAAGTTTAACAATTTTGAAAGTTATATATGTTTATATAGTTATTTAAATATACGTTTCATAAACATCTTACCATGTCCATGTCCATGTCCGTGACCATGTCCATGTCCATGCCCATGTCCACCACCATGTCCATGTCCGAGGGCGTGGCCGTGGCCATGTCCACCTCCGTGAGCGTAGCCATGTCCTTCACCTCCATGGCTGTAACCATGTCCTTCACCTCCATGACTGTAACCATGTCCTTCACCACCATGGCTGTAACCATGTCCTTCCCCATGGCTCTTTTCACTTACTCCATGACCTTCCCCAAGGTTCAGTCCGGAGATGTGGCTGAGGCCACTGATTCCACCGATGTTACCATGTTCATCGGTAGTGTATCCGTAGCCGAAACCTCCTTCTTTACCAACACCCAGGCTTATCTCATGGCCTCCAGGAAGACCATAGGTCTTTTCCAGAGAACCATCAGCGTTGTAAGTGGTCTTGCCTTCTCCTATAAAAAAATTAAGTTAATTCGTACTTAGGTCAACAAAGAATAATTTTATATATTTTAGTTACATTTTATTAAATAGTTACAATTAATATATATAAATATGTATATGCATATGACAGAATCACAATATTAAGTGGCAAGCTAGAAAGCGATTTTCCATTTTCCTTTATATATAGGGTGTTGGACTATTATTTTTATTTGTTACTATAATAAAATAGTACATGAGAAAGAAACCACATTCTCAGAAATTAGGCCATCTCATGCTGGATTCGAACTCATGACCTTTGGATTAGAAATCCAACGCGCTATACATTTCACTACAGGGACATAACGAGCGATTTTAATTTTTGTATATGGTGTTGGACTATTTTTGTTTGTAACTGTTTATTCATTACTTATTCTAATATTAATGAATTAATATTTGAAAAAACATGTATTAACATCAAGTGTCATCTACTACAAGTTCAAACAAATGTATTTGAACTTAAGTGGATGAATAAAAAGGGTATTTTAATAAAGATGGAAAATTTGAACAAGATATATATATATATAGTGAGAGTGTGAACTAATAGCAGGAATTGAAAAAGGATTTAAATTTGAAATTTGTTGAATAAAAGTGGTTTACTGGCAATGTTAATTACTTTTCGACACTTTTTTAGTTTGATGTTAAAGAATACGCTCGGCAAAGAGATTTTTTTTTCCTGTGAGAAAAGATATGTTTCAATATTTGTATAAAAAAGAGTTCCCGTAAAGGATAAATACATGTTACAAATAAATATGCTTCTTATTTTAATGAGAAGAAAAGTAACTTTAAAATTCTACTTGATAAATAAATGAAATTTAATGAAGAACATATTGTAAATTCAATAATCCAAGAAAAAAAGAGGAATATATTAAAATAATTTGAACTTTGTTTTTCGATAAGGCCTTAGTATAATACTAACGAAGAACCTTTTTCTATGTGAATGAGCGTATGATTATTTATTAATGTCACACTCTTTAAAACAATATGAGAGATATCGGCAACGAACCTCGTAATTTTGAATCTAATTCAAGTGATGAGGAGAACACCTAAATCGACAGCCCCTCTCCGAACTACCTCACCACTCCAGCGGAGGACGTTTGAGTCACGACAGATTCAATGTGCCTCAGCCCCTTTGCGCTTCCCCACCACAGGTCCGGGGTTCTATCCTAGGGTTGGGCAAGGTCCTTTCATCCTTTCAATGGGCCGATAAATGAGTACCAAGCTTGCTTGAGGACTAAACACTAATGGTTTTGCTTCAGATAACCACCTGATCGGGACATCTACTCATGTACCTCAGAGCTCAAGGTCACGTACACTGAGATAGGCACAGTAAGCCTTAGACTTCATGGGCTGTTGCACCACTAAGTTCAGTTTAAGCCCTCTACACAGTGAGTTTTCAGTGGGAATGGGGCTCGCACTCATGACACTCCAGCCACTAGATAGTGATCATGTACATTAAAGTACCACGGCCACTTCCTAAGGCGAAATGGCTTTATTTGAAAAAAAAATTGATGTTTCTTTCCTGTTTTCAGTTATAAAATGAAGACAGAATCGATTCAATATAACAGATTTTAATTTATGCTGATTAATTTAGGATTATTTTTCTTGTATTATTTATATTCTTTTAATTATGTGTTAAGTCTCGATAATCCCTCATATTTCTATCAAATAATTAAATTTTAAAAGGACTGTATAATCATCGATTAATGCCCAATCTTCATCGATGTGGATATGTAGATACAATAATAGAAGCTCACCTAAGCCATAAGCAAGGAGTTCAGCGCTCTTCGCTTCTGGGATGGCTTTGATATCTCCCAGAGATCGGGCTTCAGGTACTTTAACTGCGGATTTGATATCTTCAAGCTTAGGAAATTTTCCCGAAAGTCCCTTGGTGTATTCCCCAAGGGCACATGCCACAAGGAGGCAAAGATGAAGTACCTGAAAGTGTGAAAGAAAACTGAATTTAATCATGCCTTTCCTTAAAAATGTATAATTGTGAAATCAAAAATTAATATATAACTAGACGAGACTAGGCTAATTTCGTTTCATTTTAAGAATTTAAATTAAAATAACTATATTTACGCATAAATGTTTAATTTGTTTTCGATCAAATGTTTTACACATATATTTTTTTTTAAAAAAAAATGTAATTTTCTCTTAGTTTTATGGTTACTGATATTAATAAAGCTAAATACTTAACACAACAGAAATAAACAGATAGAATAGCTCTAATTATTTCATTGCCTTTAAATTGTTTTAATTATTTGAATAATCTATGCTTATATAGAAATTTTTTTTATTATAAGTCTTTCTCTTGTATTCGTGTAATCCCTACATTACAATTTTCGAAAATCAATTAAATAAGCCTTAATTAATAAAATGTTTTAAACTTCCTGTTCTCACAGTAAATGTAAAACTATTACTTGACTATATAAACTTATAGAAATATATTTATTATTAGAAATTAAAAAAACAACAACCAAAGATATTATAATTTATTAGCTACTTTTATTTGTCTAATTGACTTGAGCTGTTTCCCTTTTCAAATTATAGAATTAATCTATAATTTGGTACAACAAACATTGTAGTCTGTTATATACAGAACACTCAAAACACAAAATAGTTAAATTTTACCCGATTAAAAATATATTTATTTACAATTCTACTGTTTGATAGTTGATGCTTTGAAATAGTTACCCAAACGTAACTCATTATCACTGTTAGTGCCTTTAATAGTGTGAAGAGAAGTAAAGCGGAACATCTTTACAACCGCTAAACACAAACATAGGCACTTAATGACCGTAAGCCGATGTAACGAACCGTGACGTGTTCAGTTACATTTTCACTTTCCGCTGGTTGCACTTGGTTTGATTTAGGAAGTCATATCGGTTGAAAGATCGAATTAAAAACTCACTTTCCCTGTTACTAAGTATATTTAGTTTCCTCTTTCCTAGCACGTTTTTTTTATCCCGTGATATTAATAATGATATCGAATATATGTAATTACTTTGTTGTAAAGGTGATTATAATGCCTTTTTATATTATGGTTTATTAAAATAAATATAAAAAAATATATTATTAAGGGAAGGAAAGAAATATAATATTTTATTTGTTGCATTAAAAATGAATTCGTACAATTAAATTACTTCTAATAAATTTTCGATTGTAAAATATTTTTAGGGAAATATTTTCAGAAATATACTTTTGAGAATATATTTTGTAAAAAGTTAATTACGTAGGCATTTTAATTATATAATAAAAAAGTTGACGAGTTATATTCAATAACTGTAGCAAATCATTTGCATTTAAAAGGATATAAGAAATACCTATACATACAATTAATTTCTTTGCTAAATAAGGCTATACTTTTAGGATGGATTTGGCTCAGATAAGGATTATATGTGGGAAAGTTTTAATCAAAATACATGCTATTAATATTTAGCAAATATCTGCTATTGAAAAAATAACACAAACTATTATTTTCTTATTTTACTTGCAAACATTATAAAATATTTAATTATTTTTAATGCTTATTAGACGTATTATTAAAAAAACGGGGATAACTTTTAAAAATTAAACAATATTTTTAGGCTCTCTTTACTTTTAAACTTTTTCTTTTTGTACTTATATACATGAATTAACATATTTTTTTGGCAATTTACTCTAATCTAGTATTTGGAAAGTACATTTGTTATACATGAAATTATTTTTAAAAGAGATCATTTTTATTTAAGTATTATTAACAGAATTGAAAAAGCCTAATCATCTAATAAATTTTATGAAATTTAAATATTTAGTTGGAAAATAAATTAGCTTATTACAATGGCATTTTTAAATGTAAGAAACTTTAAATTCTTAGTTCTAATTAAATTCAAATTTTGAGAACAAGTTATAACAAAATGTTCCATTCTAAAGAAGCAAAGTTACTTAGAGAACAACATTTAAATGAAAATTCGTTGCAGAATTCATCATATTGAATGTAATTAACTGTAAAAAATGATAAATATATAACTAAAAATAATCAATAAATTTATTTATCTGAATTACATTAAATCTTTCATGGTAATGTCCCACAATACATTATTGAAAAAAATTATAATTATTACTTATTAGTTAACTAATTATTGTTAAAATATATAAAGAGCATTTCATTAGTATTGCAATGTTGAAGCGTTATAAGCATTTAATCAGTGTTTCAATGTATCATGCAATTAATTAATTCGGAATATGTAGAATTTTAAAGAAAGAAAGAAGACTTAATATTAATGTCAGGAAACATCGTAAGAGATGAGTAATACTGCAGAAATATATAAATATGTAATTATTATATAACTAAGTTTAGTAATTAATTACACACTTTTTTCAGTTTTAAATAATTTATAACTTTTAATTAATAAATGTTTTTATATCATTAAACATTGCGATTTTAATTTTAACAAATTAATGAAATTGAGGTATATTGTTATAACATGCCCCAACACTAAAAATCAAAATTCCAAGTCCTTAAGCCAAACCACCAGACTAGAGAGCACAAAAGAAGCCATGTTCATACCACCGTTTTACAAAACACAAACCACCACTTGCAATATCCAAGGCACTGCAATATAATCCAAAGTGTTCATATATAATCCAAGTTGTTTCGAATGAGTTTACTTACCACAAACTTCATCTTTGAAGTGATTGAGGTTTGTATATGCCTTCTGAGGATTTGTCCTGTCTTTATATACTCACCGATCCTATCTGTTAGTGGTAAACGGAGTCAAAGAGAGGCAAGATCCTCCCCCTCAACACCTGATTGGACAACGCTAGTTCATTTTTAAATCCCCATTTTAATTTTGGGATTAAATTTAGGTGTTTTCGGAGGTATTTTTTTTTCTTCCTCTCTGCTAATCGGTTGGGGGAAGCGACAGCACCTAATGGTGCCGTTGTTTTTAAAATAGAAGAAGGATGAGGATATATGGAATAGATAATCCTCCTTTCTCGCGGGTACGGTCGAGATCTGCCTGGTGCGCTCTCTCTTTTCCTTCTCGTGTGTTCGATGAGATTGAAATTGACACGTGTTGTGCTTTTCCTAGTGGAAGGGTGATGTGTGTGTTTATACGGTTATTTGGAGTGAGATTAAGCGTTAGGTAACGTTATGTAGATGAGCTTGGCTTGGAAGATGAAGGAATAACCTTTGAAGTGTAATGGTGCTTGGAAGTTGTAATTTGAGCTTAACGATCTTCAAGTTAAATTGAGATACATACCTTCCTTGATTAGTAAAGTGTGTGGATTAATAAACGCCTTGAAACGTTTTGTTTCTTTTTTTTATGAAAATAGTAATATAATTCACGCGGAGGTTACGGAAGTAATTAAAACAAAGAAATTATGCAAAGCAAAATTTATAGAAATCAGTCAAGGAAATTACAGATATAATTGAAAATAAAGTAACTCCCGTGCTTCAAAAATATAATAAGGATTGCAAAAGTAAGTAAAATAAAAAAATATATATATATGTAAAAGAAAGAAAAATTAGAAAGTAAAAATTACAAAGACAAGTAAATGAAGTTGCAAAATAATGACAACGCATATACTCATAGTTTTACTAAAACATCCTAAAACACCTAAGATCTTTTTTTTTTAATACTTAATGTGTATATAAATATTTTTAGATGTATAAAATATCGCAAATTTTTTACATTTAACTGTTAGGCAGCAAATGAAAACATTTGAGTTTTTATATTTTATTTGCGGTGGCTGTTGAAGATACA
>BMAV01001337.1:86613-110599 GCA_019973955.1 Trichonephila inaurata madagascariensis | reverse complement strand
ATTCTCAAATTAAACAAGAAAAGTTAATTTCGTAATTAAAAAGTGATTTTAAAATGAAAACTGTCAGAATTTAGAATGTAATTGCATCCATTAAAAAGTAATCAGGTCGTACATGTGAAAAAAAAATATCGAATATAATGAGTCAAAAATAGTACTTAAATCATAACAATAAAAAGCTGTTAACTCAATTCTTTTACAACAGTTTTTTAAACGAACTAAATAGAAATAAAGTCATTTTATTTGTATTTTTACAAGAGTCTTGCCTTATCATTGTTACAATTGAAGGATGTCATGGACAAATTTAGAGATATTTTAATCTTTTCTTGAAGCTGTCATCTTTTTTTTTAAAATAAATTGTTGCATATTTTTTTCCGACGATAAAGATCTGAAATTTTTTTTTATTGAAATATCATTATGTTTCTATTCTTACGGAACATAAATAAACCACATGAAGTAGTTGAAATACCGGTATTGTCTTCCACGAATTTAAGTGGCCGCGGTAGCTTAGTAGGTAAGGTCACGAACTCGTGGCCGGTTTATCATGAGTTCGAGCCCTAGTGTTTCTTTTGAAGATCCACCGTGTAGAGTGGCTAATGTATATTGAATCTGTCAAGGCTCTTAAGGTATCCGACTACTTGCGACAAATGGATGAGATTTTTTTATGGTTTTTAGACTTATTTAGTACATTTTAAGAAAAAAAAGGCCAAAATTAAGAAGAGAAAAATAAATTGTTACTACTAAAATGGGAAAAAAATGGGTAAAAATTGACAAAAAATTGCATAAATGGGGCCCGCTCTGTACAAATCGTAAATGAACAAGTTCTCATTTTTTTTTTTTTATTTTGATGTATTATTTTGCTATTCCTTTTTAAAATGACCTTCAGGATAAGAGATATTTTAATTTTTACAAAACCTAGAGAGCTTTATCTTAGCTATTATATGAAATTGCTTAAAAAACAGTGATTATGTCCACATAAAGAACTGTAAATTTTGTAATAAAACAGTGATTGATAAATCTGAAAATTAAAACATTTTTGCTACTATACAGAACATACACACAAAATTTCAGCAAATTATCTTAAAAAACTTTTTGCGCAATCGCTGTCTGTCTCCGTTTGAACTTTTCAAAAGAAAGAAAAACATACACACACATTTCGAGTAAAACGCATTTTAAAGTTTGACATCTTATGTAAAGTTATGGCATCTGCTTTTACTAAAACACTCGTAGTTTTTGTTCTAGTGAACAGAAAATAAAAAAACTTGGTATTTTTATAAAGCCAATAAGATGGCCTATAAAATAAAATTATATAAAAAAAAATTGTCAATTTTTTTAAAAGCCATGATTTTAGGGTAGTCGAATGCCTTAAGGTATCCGACTACGTTCGGAACCGTGAATTTAAAAAAGCGCATAAATGGATAGTTTTCATGCTATTTAGCGTCACACTGATTATAATACATGAATAAAATTGTTTTAAAAACATTTTGACAAACAAAATTATTTAAATACAATATTTTGCCAAAAAATTAACTTAGAATAACCTTTTTTAAAAATGCTCTCCTTTTGTGAAAAATGCTTCTATTACAATAATATTTTGCCTGTATATAGCTCAGACCTCTGTACAGAGGCTCAACTATGAATTTTGAAAAATTCACATTATTTTCAGAGTTACCACCCATTGAAATAATTATCGGCGTTTTTTTCTTAAAATTACTCCCCTCTGTTGTCATAAAACATGGATAAACCCACTTCTAAGTTATATATTTCAAAAATTCTAGTTAAGCCTCTATGCAGAGGTCTGAGCTATATACAGGCAAAATATTATTATAATAGAAGTAATTTTCACAAAAGGAGACTGTTTTGAAAATGGGTCATTCTAGGTTCATTTTTAGTCAAAATATTGCACTTAAATAATTTTTTATTGTAATACTATTCTTAAAATAATTTTATGTACATTTTCTAATCTAAGTGACACTAAATATCATAAATATTATCCATTTATGCTATTTTACAAAATCACGGTTCCGAACGTAGTCGGATACCTTAAGATCTTCCTTTAGAGTGGCGGGGTAGTTTAGAGAGAGTGTGTCAGCTCCTGTTGTCAACCAGGTCACTCGACTGTGGTTTAAAATTACGATGACCGTCACCAATAGCCCTAGTGTTGCTTTATACACACTAGGGCAATGTTAATAAACCCTCTTTCATTCACTCCAAGAACTTAAATTCACGACAGGCACATTTGTACACAGTATTTTTAAATAGCAGATTCACTTGGATTATGAAATATTATCTCTCTCTCTCTTTATATATATACATGTATATGCGTTTGAAAATGTTTCTTGTTGTAATTGTCCTATATATATAACTGTGCTTTCCTATAGTTTTTTTTATTCTGTATCCTATAAGACATCACATTATTTATAATTTTCCAACTGAATACGCACTTAATGGTGAGGTAAATGAAGTTTAACTGTAAACTAATGTAATATTACATTATTTTTGCAGCCTAGAAAATTGGCATGCCTTTATTATATCATCTGTCAAATTGTTATAGAGTTTTCTAACTGCGCGGAGTAACTTTTGAATTCATAGAGGAATTTAGACATAGTTTGTACCTCACATTTTTTATTTTCACACCACATTAAGGTATCCGACTACGTTCGGAACCCTGATTTTGCAAAAGCGTGTAAATGGATAATATTTATGATATTTAGTGTCACTTAGATTAGAAAATGTATATAAAATTGTTTTAAGAATAGCATTACAATAAAAAATTATTCAAGTACAATATTTTGACAAAAAAGGAACATAGAATGACCCATTTTCAAAATATTCTCCTTTTGTGAAAAATGCTTCTATTATAATAATATTTTGCCTGTATATAGCTCAGACGTTTGTACAGAGGCTCAACTAGAATTTTTGAAATATATAACTTAGAAGTGGGTTTATCCATATTTTATGACAACAACGGGGAGCAATTTTAAGAAAAAAACGCCTATAATTATTTCAATGGGTTGTAACTCTGAAAATAATGTGAATTTTTCAAAAATCGTAGTTGAGCCTCTGTAGAGAGGTCTGAGCTATAGACAGGCAAAATATTACTATAATAGAAGCATTTTTCACAAAAGAACGTTTTGAATAAAGGTTATTCTAAGTTAATTTTTTGTCGAAATATTGTATTTAAATAATTTTTTTTTGTCAAAATGTTCTTAAAACAATTTTATATATGTATTCTAATCTAATTGACACTAAATATCACGAAAATTATCCATTTATGTGTTTTTTAAAATCCAGGTTCCGAACGTAGTCGGATACCTTAAATGAGAATGAATTCAGTATAACGTCTAATATCCCCCCCATATCCATATTCCCGTCTAATTCCACATGATTGCTTTTAGATAAAATAAGTGCAATAATTACTTCGCTGCCCCTGATTTTAGTTAAAGATTTATAAACACCGATTTTTTCACCAGATAATAAGACTAATTCTGTATGTACCAGTTTCTTATTTTATCAATCCGTTATAAAGTGTAATAAACGTACGAAAGTGAATAAAATGATTATACTGGACAATTGCGGAAAAGTTTTAATTATTTAAATACTAATAGGAGAGCTAAATTACATTAAACATTTATAGCGTTCATTGAAAAAATAAAATTGAAAAAGAAATATGCGTATGTGTTATTAATACAGATTAAAAATATATATTCTCTAAATTTTAAGTATAATATATTTTCTGTAAAAATAGAAAGTATATTATAAACAGATTATATCATATGAAAATTTGAGCTTGACAATTTTTTATAATCAGATACAATATTAAAATTACTTGGGACTCAATAATTTCTAAGTATTATTACTTTATATCGGACCACAAACCTTTCACTCAGTAATTCTCTTTTAAAAATTTAGGGTATCAATTTTTTTTACTAATCTTGCAAAGCCAATTTTAAATCACGAAAATTGCTAATATCAACACAATTAATTGATATATGAAATCGCTTTATGGCACTAACTTTTTCTAAATTTACTTTTTTCTTACTATAATAGCGAGTACTTTTGTCCAGTCAGTTTTGCTTCTCGTGATAGTTATTAAAAAATTTTATTATATAAGAAATTATTTCTTAATAATCATTAATATCTAAGATTGCATTTTTTAATCAAAGTCACTGTTATCTTAAAATATGCGTTTTAAATTTAATATCTCTTTAATGGATATCATTTTCATGAATTTTATCTATTACTTTAAATAATATTTACTCTCATTATTATAATTAGTATCATTTTCATTCCTTTCTTTGTGGTTTCTTATTTAATGAGGCATGTGATTAGAAAAGTAAAAAGTTTCTCTTTTGTTTCAAATATTTCTCTTCGATGAAACAAGTACATGCACAGTATACTAGGATGACTTTGGATAATTAAAAGCATAATTTTTTTTAACTATTAATGAGATAGAACTATTCCCCAAAACAGTGGTGAATAAAGGACCAATTGAATCGTCATCATTTGACTATAATTCCAAATTACTGGGTCTATCATCAATACCTCGTGTCGCTTCTGAAAATGTTTACTTTTATATACAATTAATCAAACTACAAAGCAGATTAGTAGAAAACAACGGAAAATCTCATTAATCGGAACGTTAATTTTCAAAACTCAATTATTTCACACGTGATTTTAAGTAATAAATCTTATTAATTATCCTAGATTTCACCAGAAGCCTAAATTATTTTAATGAAGAAAAATACAATAATTAACCATATTACAAAGGAAGAACTGTATACATCAAGATTGTTTAATTATCTTTATAAAATATTTATTTCATAGATATTTCCAAAATTATAAACAAGGATGATTTCACACAGAGTTTATAAACTACATTTATTTTAATAATATAAGTATTATATATTTTACAATTTAATTATTTTTCATTGTTTTAAACAAATCAGACTTATTCTAATTTCTCACAAACTGCTTTCAGCATTTACGATTTCTAAATTAAAAATATTTAAAACTTCACACCCAGACTTTATAAAACTTCATTAATTTTTAAGATATTTAGCATTAATAACAAATAACATCTTTTAGTCTTTCTTTCTCTCATTATCCCTTTCTACTTCCGGCTAATAATTGTTTTTCTTTTTTAACAGCGCTTCTTCTCTGATTTTTAATTTTCCTTTTCTTGGAGAAAAGTAAACCTCTTTGTGTGTTTAGAACACATTTTAAATTAACTTTTCATGATAAAAAAATGTTTATAATTCTGTAGAATTCATGTGAAATGTCATTTATGTATCCTGATTAAATCTTTTATTTCCTTAATTATCTCTAATAGCTTTATAAACAACTATGTGTTTAATTTTCTCTCTTGTAGTAAAGTAATTATTTTATATCATCATAGCTGTCTGAATTTATATGTAATTTTTTTTGGATCTTTAATAGTCGTTACTTCTATAACCATCCTATCTTTCAAATTTTGCTCCTTCCAAACTGTGAGGACCAAAAATAAAATCAATTAGAAGTTTTTTGCACGTCTGTCAAGTGGTGAACAGCAACATTGTTCCAGATTCTTGTCGATTTTCTCATGGATTTATTACAATAATCCCTAAATATTATTTAAAATTAGGAGATTTATTGCCAATAATACTCGTGTAACTTCTAAATAGGACGTTAATCAATCAATCAAAGTCGTGAAAGATATATTTCGTCTCTTGAACCCATATATTGAACTTTTAAATTAATGCCTGGAAAAAATAAAAATTCACACCTCTGGTGGTATTTTTTTAAAAGAGAGTTACGTCGCAAGAACCTGTCAAATATATTTTTAAATTTTTATTGGGGAAAAAACTCAACTGCAAAGCTTTTCACTTCTAATGCAGTTTAACCTTTTGCTTTGGCTAAATAAGAAGTATTTCAGCTGGTTTGGTTAACTTAAAGCTTTTACTTTAAATCCCTCAATTTGTATAAACAAAATGTAAATCTTAATTTAAAAAGATTGCTTTAAAACTTTGCACACGCATTAATACACTATATCATGGGTAGGCACATACCGGCCCTCCGAGACAGTCCAAAAATCAGATATAGAGAAAATGTTTTCTATATTTCATTCTGAGCAAATTTTTTCTTTTATGAAGTATTTATAAATATAGATGCAAGTTGGTTGACATTGACTTGCAAGTTTGAATGAGATTTTCAACCAAAAATCTCATTCCTGGTTTTTTTTAAAAAAAAAGTGTAGATAAGCACGATTGGAGACATTTGTCTCATTAAACTGATTCTAAAACTAAGTGTGCTTGCAGCTATAGCTATGATTTTAGCGCATGAATGCCACCGTTTTATTTAACTTATATTGATTGATTTTATGTTACATGTTATACCTTTTCTCTGAGATGTAAAATTTACTTATTAATGCAATCATTTTTAAAAGGTACGGTATTCTCCGATTTCACATTGTGACCCACGAATTAAAACAATTGCCCACCCCTGCACTGTATAATTGCCCTCTATACAAGTAAACATTTCAGAGAAAAATTCTGTCAAAAGTATTAAAAAAGGAGTCATAGGTTAAAATTTACACAACTTTCCTCTTTAGGAAGTTTTCAAATGTTTCTTCGCATATTATTTAGAAAAAAAAACTTATTAAAACCGTAAAAAAAATCTCCTATTAAAATAACATGACTGCAAATAGGAATGCTCAATTTTTTAAAAAAGTTTATTTAAATGTTAACATTGTTAGCAGAACAATTATAGGGAAAATGCTACATGAAGTGGTCTTTTAATATTTTTATAGGTGTGAAGAGTTATTTTAAGAAAATCAAAAATTTCACGATTGAATTTCTTCATTGTAAATCAATTAACCTCTGAGGCTGTACTTATAAAAAAAATTTAAAATGCGTTTTGAAGGGAATAAAAAAAAATATTAACCAACTCAATGACAAATATTAAATTCATCAAAATAAATAATCAAAAAGTCAAAATAATATAATACTAAATAATAAATTTGAATAATTTTTGTTTCCAGTGTTGGATAATTACTGTCTAGTATTGTTTTCACAATCAAAATATTTCAAATCCAATCTAATGGAAATTTAACTAATTTTATACCATGTACACATCCATAAGTAAAAAACGTTAATTAACGCATTTAACACAGTACCTGACACTTTCACATATGTGTTTTTTACACTTGTTGGCATTGTTTCAATGTAACAATTATCATTTATTAGTCTATTAGTTTTCGTTACTGCGACTTGTAGACGTTCCTGATACTGGTTTTCTACCATCACACGTAAACGCTTTTTACTAACTATCTCTCAACCGTTTATAATTCTAATCACTAACAATTTCCTCCAATCCTTTTGTAAACAAAGATCAACCAGCTTTTCGAGAAAACCTTAACCATTACTAGGTATTAACTCTTGGTAGCAATTCACTTAACTCAAATGTTCTACTGTCTGAGTTCACAAAGTACAAATAATCGGGGGGAAAATTGAAAAACCACTTTCACTGATCGTCACAGGACGTTGACTCGGTGAAAGTTTTTTGGCGCATTCGAGCGTAAAATCATTTTCTTCCGGTTGTCACTGCAGACTTGACTCCGGAGAAATTGACAGGCGTTTTTGGATACTTGAGGTAAAAGTTTTGAGGTGCACAAAATAAAAATTGTAGGATTTGGAGCATATGTTATTTGATAAAGGATTAATAATGTATTATAATCTGATAAAATATTAAATCTGGATGTTTAACGTTTCTTTAATAGATTAGATGGTTAGTGAACTTTACTAAAAAGATGGAATGCGTTTGGATGGAATATTACTTTAATACAAAGATTGGCTTAGTAATTGGTGTCTAACTTTTTTTCGCCCTTTGGGTTAAGAGATAAAGTATTATGTGTATGTAATGAATCATAGATAAATGAAAGGTTTTATATATATAAAGAAAGAACTTTAAGAGAAGAGGAAATAAAATGGGGGAAATTTTAATAAAATCAAGTCCTTTTATTGTTAAAAAGTTTTAGTTTTTTTTATTTAAGTTTAATATTCGTTTCATAAAATAAAACTTTTACTACTGCAGTATATTTGTGTGCTTAAAAAAACATAATTGCATGCACATCAATTAATATTTCATTACATAATTTATTAATAATCACTACTTATTAAGAAATTAATTTATAAATGATAAATTGTTAACTTAAATCTTTCCTTAGCTGACACTATTCGATCTACATAATGTACAACTCTAATTCGGAACAAGAACGACTACTTAAGCGGAAGTAAGTTACTATTTTAAGTTTAAATTATATTGATGGAAAAAGGAATTATATTATACACCCCCTCCACACACACAAATCAAATTAATTGCCAGTTTTACAAATATTATAATTTACAATATTTCGCATTATAATTTTAACTCGTATTTTATCGTTTATAATAATAATTACTATTACGGAGGAAATAAATGAATATATTCTAGGTTGTAAATTATAAAAGTTACATAAATATTGTTAAAAATGAAACCAACATTGACTTACGGGGTTTGAAAATGTATGATATTCCTTGTATATATATATATAAAGTATTACGTTTTCGTTTTCAATTCTGAATGGGTTTTTTTACTCCGTAACTGAATTATTTATAAGCTACACATTTGATTTCACGAGACCACATTACGTAATTGGCATTATACAAAAATGGAATGCTCAAATATAATATTTGTTCAAAAATTTATTGTTCAGTTATATACCTGTAATAAATTTGTTTTATCTTTAAAAAAATAAAACAAATTATTTACTTCCCTTTTTAATCGTCTTAAAACCGAAAAAAGTCAACAATGTTTGAGAATTTCTTTAGTGAGGAAATTTATTACATTACAATACAAAATTCGTGAAAAGAATTCATTACTGAAAATGTGTATGCAATAGGCTAAAAAAAATTATGTTTGGTAGTGACTTTATTAACACACAGAGAGAGTCTTTGCAAAAAGACAGCTAACAGTTCTCAAATGTAATAAAATGAAAGCAAAAAATAAGTAATATTTTTCTTATGGAGTGAAAAAAAAAATACTTTCAAAATTGATGCAGATTTAATTGAAGGGGTAATTTGACACATTCTAATATTTAATCATTTGTTTTCTTTTTAAAAGAGAGTTTTGCATAAAAAAAATTCTCTCGTTTATATTTTTTTTTTTTTTTTTTTTTTTTAAAAAAAAATGTTTCATTAACTTTATAGATTCCTTTAGCATTAACATTCTTAAATGCACTCCTATATTTATTTAAACTATATTTTCGAACATAAAGTACTATTAAAAATACTTCCAAGTCAAAGAAGCTTACGACGTGTTAGAGAAACACGTTTTAGATAGAACTAAATCAATTTATATATAACTGAAAGTTAAGGTAACAAAAAAGAAGTTCAGCAAAATAGTTTGTAACATCCATAGTCCAATAAAGTGTATATCCAAACACTTCTGATGACACAACAGGCCCTGGGGTGGGAGTTAAGGCCTTCCCAAGAACCCTCTTCTTTTCCGACCTCCGTTTAGCAACAGTTCTCCAATTAATTACTCTTAAACCTTTAAAATCGTCCTCGGCACAATCAACCCATCTCAATTTGGGCCGACCTTTAGTTCTAGTTCCAATAGGTTTGCAGTTGAAAATTCTGATGGTCAAGAATAGGGTCTATACGGCAGATGTGGCTCGCAAATCTCAAACAATCAATCTTGATGGATTATGACATCTGTGCTTCCTTAAATACCTTGTATAATTCAAAATCATGTCGTTGTCTCCATAATCCAATCTGATTCATAGCCAGTGGCGTAACGTACACCTATCCCCGCACTGCAGGGGGGGGGGGGCATGGATTCTAGGGAGCCCAAATTCTGACTGACTACAAGCACGCATTTGGGCTTGGAGCCTAAAACCTGACTGGAGGGAGGCCCTAATATATTTTCCGTTACGTTACTCTTCACAGCGCCAAAGATATATCTAAGAACTTTCGCTCAAAGATGGCTAGGTGTTCAGTCTGTGATTTATTCAAAGTTTCAGGTCTATGGGTAAGTGTATGGGTCTGATATATTAAAACACTACTAAAATTATAAAAATCTCCGTTAATTCAGTGTACACAATTTTATATAATATTTCAACATTTCAAGTGCTACAGAATTTTCAACTTTTATTAGAAATAAGATGTTTTTTTTTCTTTTTTCTTACATCAACTTTTTTACATCATAAAAATTATGTAATATATAGTAGCATCCTCAAATGATTCAGGATTCAAATTAATTCTTTCAGTGATTTATTTCTTATTAACGTTGCCCTATGGGTAACCTCGTTATTTTGAGGTCTCAGCCAAGTGGCAAGGACAACCACCTCAACTGGCACCCTGCGTTTCAAATTGACCATATGTGAGGGCTTAAAGCCTCATCATATGTAATGTACATCAGCCCATTAGCACGGTGGCTCTTTAGATTCACAAGGGCTCGAAACCACGACTCGACAGAAATAACACAGATCATGAACTCACGATCATGATCTTCGCCTCAATTCTCCCTTTCACTGCTAAAATGATAAATTGTAGCTGGTTTGAGATAGTTTAAAAGTGCTATAATTGTAGTTTTGTATTGCATGACGATGTTTGAATTGTATGATGTGATGCATATGTATTGTAGAAATTATATATGTGCACAGGGTGACTCGGTACCAGACAGACAAACTTGCTGTGTGGGTAAGGGGTACAGAGACGACTCGAAATCGCGTAGAAATGCAAGGTCACAAATGCCGTAGTAGTGAGCTATGGAGTGAAGAAGCAAAGAAAAGGAACAGAAACAGCAACAAATTAATGGAACAAAAAACATTTTATTGAAAGGCTACACTACAACAGGTGTTCGAAAATGCATGGACTTCTTCTGGGGTCAAGTAAAGAGTTTGGTGTACGAAACGCTCTTTCTTTGGTAGAAGCCCTCATCTCTCGAATACCTATAGCTGCCGAGATTATATGTGGCGTGGAAGGAATCTTCCAGAACATAAGGAATTCCATGCAATGCCCTTGTCAGGCCAGCCAGACGACTTCCGATCGTATCTTTGAGCACCTGTTGTAGTACAACATTTCAATAAAATGTTTTCTGCTCCATTAATATGTTGCTATTTCTGTACTTTTTTTCTTTGCTTCTTTGCATCATAACTCGCAACTACGCCATTTGTTACCCTGCATTCCTATGTGACTCTGAATCATCTCTGTATCCCCTGCACACCCAATCGTTTTATCAGAAAGAAAGAAAAACTGTAAGAAAAGTATCGTGACACCTTTATTCACTTCCCGAAGAATTAAATTTTTTTCTTTGATGCTCAAGCACTTACGTTTTAACATTTTTGAGCTACAAGAAATGAAGTTACCAGTACAACTGATCAACACTACAAATGCACGGAGACTAGATCAAAGACTAGGAGGCTCCACTAAGGATGAAAGGGGATACCGGATATGTTTCCAGTGAGCTGGACAATGGGGGAGGGGTTAAAGGTTGCACTTCTTGAAGGAAATGCCCAGAATTCTATTGCTTTCGGTGAATTAGGCACCTAATAAAACCAGTTCAAGATTTATGACTACCATAAACTGTATTAAAAAAGAAAATAACTTGAAATCTCCAGAAATACTTTAAAAATAGGGTGGAAAAAATAGAATCACAACAGAAAACGTTCGTTATATAGAGAAGGGTATAGGGAGGTTATTTTACGAAGAAAATTACGAAATGTTCTTGGCTCCAGGAAAAATTTCGTTTTATAGAAAAATTTGCAATATAGAGGTTCTTAATATGGAGATTCGACTGAATAGAGAACACCCTTTAATTTCATCCTAAAAAACATTTTAATTTGTAATGGTGTTGACCTTCAAGACTTGTACGTGATTCCGAGTCTGTACCTCCTACACATCCTGCAAGTTTGTCATTCGGGTAGCGAATCTCCCTGTATATAATTTGTGCATAATAAGAAAATATACAATACAATATTAACTGCAGATTAACTTTAATCCTCATTGTTATATCAGTAAAAGCTATCTACGATTAATTTAAAATATTTTACTTTTTAGTTCAAAATTTCTTTTTGAAGTTAATACATTTTCTCACTTTTAGAGAAATCAGATGCATTTAATTCAAATCCTGAAAAAGATAAAAGTAGGATATGCGGAAATCATTTTTTTTTCTCCTTTAAGCACGAAATTATTTAACAATTCTTTTAGATTCCACCTTTTTCTCTTGTAATTTTTTTTAAAAAAAATCGTCTTCCTTCCGCTTCCGCACTTGAATCAATTTTTCAGAATTAATAATTGCTTTTGTATTTTCTTTTTCTTCACATCTATACATTTTTTTAAAATCGCTGTGAAAGAATTAAACACTAAATCAATGCGTGCGAAGTAACTATTACGTATTATGGCCGAATGTAATACTTTAAAAGTGTTTAAAATTCGTATGATATAACTCTCTCTCAGTCTTCAAGAGAGTTATTTAAATTCGAATATATAGAGCTTGAAATATCACGCGATATTGCGATTTTGTCTAAATACTAGTTATTTTTTCTCGCTTAGATATTTATTTTTTCAATTCCTACTATTAACTCACACTCTCTATATATTTATTTATTTGTTTGTTTATTTATTTATTTATCTTGGTGGAATTTTCAATCGTTAATGAAATATATTTTTAAGCGCTGAAATTTAATATACATGATTATTTTGGATGACAATACAATAATTTAATTATAATTAACAAAAATTAATTGATTAAAACGAATTATTTAAAGAATTATAAATATACAGCCACGTTGGTGACTTGTGTCAAAACTTGAAAAGGTATTTTCTCACGTTTTAAAGCATTCAGTTGAACTGAAATTTTACATACACGATTTTTTTAGATGACAATATGATACTTTAATGATAATTAATAAAAATTAACAAGCACTTAATGTTGTAATTCTGCCCTATGTATATACATATTTATATTAATTGTAACTATTTAATAAAAAGTAGGTAAAATAAAATTTTTCTTTGTGGATCTAAGTAGGAATTGACTTAATTTTTTTTTGTATAACTTGTTACGAAGTGCATTTGGGGAGTAATAATTATAGTGTAAGAATTCTTAAAATCATGTTAAATATTATTAGTCTATTTTTGGATCCATTATATTTTGCTAGCGTTATTATCATGTACCGGGAAATTTAACTGGTTTTTTGTTCGGAATGATTTATCTAGACTAACAGCTTCTCTCATTTAACTGTAGATCGTTCGAAGCAAAACATCTAGATCAGGAATTCCTAATTTTTTATGATAGTAATGTAGTCTTATTAAGCTGAGATAAGAATTTTCTACAGGTATAGTCTTCATTTTGGGGTAGTGTAAGTTTGGAGAGTGGTCATCTCTGGTATCATCTTCGGCATTTTACATTAGTTCAAAATTACAAGATCCATTGAGCCCCTCGTGTTAATTACACGTTAATAAATGATCAATCCAATTTCATAACCAAATTTATAATATAGACCAAATAAGATAATAGAATTATCTATTAGATTGATATAGTTCATATATATTAAAAGTACAGTGAAAATTTGACTAATTTCTAAAATGATACTGCACAAAAAATATATAAAAATAGCCAATTCCGGTAAATAATTTTTAGCGTCCTACATTATAATAATTCTAAAATATTTATTGTAGAAATTTTTTTTAATAATATATATATATATCGGCTTATTCTCTACAAACAAGAGATAACATCCAACAATCACATTCGAAAAACATAGACAGTAGGAAAATCACACAATGAAGGACATATGAGTAACCGAGATCAAAAATCATAAAATGGATGCTGCAGTATTATAAACATTGCTGACATAGGACAGCTAATATATAAAATAATTTATATAAAAGTGGGGTATATATATATATATATTAAAGCATGTCAGTATTTATTTTTATTTCGAAAGTGATACGTTATTTAGTGATTAGGGCAACTAAGGATATTATTCTGATTTAAACAGTTTAACAAGGAAAAGATATGCAAAATCTAATTAGTTCGTGCAAAAAAAAAGCAAAGGACATTTTTTTCTCATTCAAGCTCAAGGATATCTGAAATATTTCTACAGTTCCTCAAGAAACTCACTGTGCCATGATAAACATTCCTGTCCTTGTACCATGGAATGAATTCAATGTTGAATTTACGTATAATCTCTTTATTTTGCTATATATCAATTATTTAATATAAGTTTTCAATTAAACAGAAATATTTCACATCAAATACTAAAGAAAAATCAAATTTGCTTTTCTTTTCCTTAAATAAAAAAGTATGCATAAACAACTTAATTTGCTGATGATTATTTAAAACATTTTATTTGAAACAGAAAAATATTTCATATTAAAAATCAAAAGCTGTATTTTTTGCTTAAAGCAAAAAATTAAGTATTTATAATTACAATTCAAAGTTTTTTAAAAAAAGTTATCAATTAGCAAAAATTCAATGAATTCCGATTACAAAACTATGTATGCGTCTTTATTGTATCTTGTTTATATTTATATGTAATTATTATACTTTTCATACAACATACATTTTTTATATTTGTAGTTATGAATATTACTTAAAGTTTCTTTTTTATTCTTGTATAATCTGTATACAAAAATTTGGTTAATAGATTAAAATAGGTATTAACTTAAGATTAATGGGTTTGATATTACTTTCCATTAAACACCGTTTTAAGAAAAAGTAAGTATACTGCTGCATGTTAAAATTAGACCGACAAAGTGTTTAGTGTTTAAAAGTAGCATAAATGTTAGAAAAAGTTATTACAAATGTGTCCACAAATGTGGGGGATCAAATACTAAGAATGAACTTCATTATAATTTATATATTATAAAAGAAAAAAATTCAGCTTTAAAAAATTAAATTGCATATAAAATTCTTATATAAAAACACCTGAATTCCAATGATACTCTGTTATTAGACTATCACAAATAATAGCAAATTTAACTTAAATAGCTTTATCAAAAGAACTGAACTTTGAATAAATATTCAGATAAAGTTTTTTCCCCCTGTGTTAAAAAAATTTGCTAACAAATGCATAATAATTATTCCAGACAAAAATCTACGAATCTTTCATTTTCTTGTACAGTATGGGTTATAACATCCACTACAATACTTCTAAAATATTTTATATTATGATACATATGTATGTAATAAAAACGAAAATTTTGAAGTATTTTCGCGAAAAAATATACATTTAGGGATTTAATTCGTTTCTATAGAATTAATTAGGAGAAGTGATATTTACTTTTTCAATTTAACTTTTTTTTAAAAAATTTAAGTATAAAGAAAAGTATTTTTTTATGATTACATTGCTCTTTTTTAAGTTTAAATTTCAGATATAGAAGGCAACACTATTCACTTAAAAACCTTTTTCATCCCAGAACAAACGTTAATTAGACGTATATTTTTTGGAAAAAAAATACGAAGCTTCTATGCGTAATGCACTTTAATGAATTTCATTTAAGCGCCATTTTAGAAATTGGTATGTACTTTAACTTCGCAGACTACTTTAAACTTTTTTTTTCCCAAGTCCTTGTAACTCACTACCCTTATTTCGATCACTGCATCTTTACTCAATCGTGACGAACTTTCGGTTCATCGAGCACGGGAAAAACAAAATAAAATTCAATAAAAGAAATCGTCTAAGCCAAAGTAATCCCAAATTGAAAATCAAATTTAATAAAACATCCAAATTACGTAAGCTCATTTCAGGTTTTTTTTAAAGTATTTTTTAAAAAAATCGCTAATTAAAGCAATTTAGTCTGGGATAAAACAAAATGCCGGAAGTTGATCTAAGTTACACCTCAAAGAAATTAATCCTACTTGTTTTGAATTATTTTTATAACACACACATCGCACGTATATTTTTATTTCTTTTTTTTTTTTTTCCTCCTTAAAATGATTCTCGCTAATCTTTCACTTCTATTTCGGCAAATCCAAAATTTCCTCGTAAAAAATCATGTCGCTTATTATTAATAAATAATTATTTCCTTTACTTTAAGTATCCGAAATTTGCGAGAATCGTACGCATTTCCGCTCCGATACGAATCGATCCCTGCGTGGGCGGAAGCACGTATTTATAGAATGTATCCACCGGGCGAAAGAAAGCTAAAGCCAGTCAATATATTCTCGTTAGGATTACAGGAAGAAGCTCTAGGCTCGTTGCTGCTACAGATTTCTCGCGGTGATACAAGTCATCATGATTAGTAGTCACTCCATGCATCTCGCCACTTTAGAGAAAAGGCTTGTAAAAGTGTATTGAAAAATGCGGAAATCTGCAAAAGAGGGGGGAGATTAATAATTCGGGCTATTTGTGTAATGGTTAATCCATTTCTCTTAAACTTTTAAGCAGTTTAGCCGTTTTCTAAAAAAAAGATGTTAGATTTTCGGGAGGATTTAGAGATTTAGGAAATTAGTTTTTCAAATGGACAAAATCGTTTTTTTCTCTGAGATCGAGAGGCCTAACTCTCTTCTATTAAGTGCACTTTGGATAATACCCCCTGCACACCCTTAGTATTTTGGGGAAAACCCTCGTTGAAGTGACTAACTTAATATTCCTAAGAACCACGCTTTTTTAGTGGCCACATCAAATTTCTTACTTTTCAACAGGGCCGGAAAGTGTTTTCCAGAGTGTCATAGAGGCGAGACTGATCAGGCCTCGACCCGGCAATATTCTTAATTGCTTGAATTTTACTATTGACGAGGCTTTAGGAAATCCTATTTGGTGATTTTTGGTTTTATGGAGCTAAGCTACACTACACCTGGGATAAGAAATAACTACAACAGAATGAGAGGCATTTGATGTGATCACTTGCAAGATGTAAGAGTGTACTCTGAGGATCTTTCTCACACTTGACCGATGTTCAAAATAATGAGGTCCGTTGCCAATAGCCTTAGTGTTGCTTTACAGTGTACGTTAAGGTATCCGACTACGTTTGGTGCCGTGATTTTAAAAAAAAAGCGCATAAATGGATAATTTTCGTGATATTTAGTATCACTTTGATTAGAATACATGTATAAAATTGTTTTAAGGACATTATGACAAAACACACACAAATATTATTTAAATACAATATTTCGGCAAAAAATTAACTTAGAATAACCTTCTTTCAAAATGTTCTTCTTTTGTGACAAATGCTTCTATTATAATAATATTTTGCCTGCATATAGCTCACACCTCTGTACAGAGGCTCAACTATGATCTTTGAAAAATTCACATTATTTTCAGAGTTATAACCCATTGAAATAATTATCGGCATTTTTTTCTTAAAATTTCTCCCCTCTGTTGTCGTAAAACATGGATAAACCCACTTCTAAGTTATATATTTCAAAAATTCTAGTTGTGCCTCTGTACAGAAGTCTGGGCTATATACGGGCAAAACATTATTAAAATAGAAGCATTTTTCACAAAAGAGTAATTTGAAAATGGGTCATTCTACGTTCATTTTTTTGTCAAAATATTGTACTTAAACAATTTTTTATTGTAATACTATTCTTATAACAAGTTTAAATACATTTTCTAATCTAAGTGACACTAAATATCATAAATATTATCCATTTACACGCTTTTGCAAAATCACGGTTCCGAACGTAGTCGGATACCTTAATAAAACTCTCGCTCTCTTCTACTTGAAGTCAAGACCCAGACACGTCTATTACCCATATACCAATGATAAGTAGGAGGCACCCTCCTATCCACCAAATTTTGCAATTTTTTCAACGTGTATAATTCCAAATCTGATTCGCACTTAAAGAGATGATCAAGATATACGAGTGATCACAACTTTGATTTGTATGGTTAGCGAGTCATGGGTTCGAATCCCGTTTTTGCAACTGACTCATTGAGTGGAATAATAGAGGCTTCTAGGCCGATAATGGGGCTAGATCTTAATGTACTCAGTACAACCTTGTTGTTGGGTAGTTAGGGCTTCCAAATCGGGGCTGGCGTTGTTATAGTCCATGTGTTCAAGTTCTTTTTTTCCGTTTAAAATCAATTTATTAATGAAAATGGAAATTATTTAAATCTTTTAAAATTCAAATTCAAGTTGTCGGGGTGTGGGTGGAAAGAGTAAATTGGGAACTAAGGTGTTGACGTTGATATTTGGCCATGGTTCAAAAATAGGAGCCAGTACAGAAAACTTAAAAGAAACTTCTAATCCTAATGAGTGAAAAGGGTCCCTTAGATATAATAATATTTTATAATAATATACTAATAATATAGAATATGTAGAATTTACAATAGGGTGTTACTAACTGATTTGTCTTTCTTAAAAATTTGACGTGGCTCATAATTAGTAGGGTTTCTTTCTTTTTTTTCCCGGGTTGCCGGGGAATCATAAGATTTCTGTACTTTTTCTATTCCCGGGAATTATACGTCATTCCCGAGATTTCCCGGGAATCACACGCTGCAGTTACTGTCAATATTTCGCGATGACCTAGTAAAAATTGTTTGGTTTTACAAGCCCAAATGATAGGGACAAGGTTTTTCTGCGAAAAAGAGGAATCAATATCCAACTTTTCGCACTCAGAAGAAGAGAGCATGGAGATTTTGAAAGAAAAACCTCTGACGTTGGACGAAAAATTAGAGAAAGCAATTTACTCTAAAACAAAAGTTTTATACTGTTCAACCAAAAAAAGTACTAGTTTCAACAAAATCATGAAACAAGAGATGCAGTTGCTCAACTCGACTGAAAATCAATCACCAAACATTATAAAACAATGTGAGGCTTTAAAAACAATTCCTCCAACGTCAGTTGAAGCCGAGAAAGCATTTTTTGCAGCTGGATTGTTCATCACAAAGCTTAGAGCTAGGCTGAGTGATAAAAGTATAAATTGCTTATGCCTTCTGAAATCCTATTTTAAAAATGAATAAACGATTTATTATATATTTTTTGTATTTTTTAGCTCATTATATAAATAAGTATTAATTTTGGAATTTATATGTACCTTTTTTATAGAATTGATAAAGGTTTTATTTAAAAATAACTTGTTTTTAAATTTTTTGAAATTTTGATGTATTTCCGGGAATCCTGGAAATGACAATTATATTCCCGAGAATGGAAAAAACCCTGAAAATCAGAAACCCTAATAATTATAAGGACTGTCTCCAACAATTGTCTTGTTACAAAATTTCTCATTAGAAGCTCTTATGTTTCTTCAAAAGAACATTTTAATAAGCAACCAATCATTTAATAGTTTTCATTATGTTTTAGAGTGACGTTCAATCAAGGCAAGCATTTGAATTCGTAAAAATAATTGATGCCAAAACATGAAACAAAAATAAACTAATAATTAGAATATATATTTAGTACAATTAAGTAAATTAAATTTTATAAGTTCATCACAATTTTTTTATTATAGAAACAGAAAATCAGAGAGATAAACAGTATTAAATTAATAACATCTCTAATGTTGTTTTTAGAAACATGAATGCTTAGATACTTGGCGCGAAGAAATCAATAATTTCCAGCGAATTTTTTAAATGCTTGTCAGATATTTTAAATCTAATTTTATCCTTTAAAACTACTGCTTACAAATGCCAATGCTTTCAAACAGCGATGGCATACATGCATTTGTATAAATAAAGAAGATTTACCACAGAAACACATATATAAAACAAAAGATAAAAATTTCTTTGAATTGAATGTCAGTTTTTAGTTCTTTAGGTCTTTTTTTTTCTTTTGGGAATTAGTAGGTAATGGAATCACAAATATTTTAAAAGATTGATGGTGTTTCATGAAGTCTTGACATTACTTCAAACAGAAAAGTAAGGCGGTGTGTTTTTCATCGTTCGCTGGACTACGCTTCGATAACATTTCGAAATATATACAGTTATTTGTTTTAATTTGAAATTGACATATAATTTCCGTTTTATTTCGGGTTTCATTATATTTTGAAATATATTGATAGTGTTCACCTTGAAAACACATATTTAACTCATTTGAATGAGCAATCCATTTTCTTGAGAACTCTAAATAAGTGTGAGACTCTTTTCATCATAAAGTTCTGGCATATGTTGTATGTTCGATTCCATAATTTATTTCGTGAGTCACAAAGCTCTTCAAGTGTCAATCAGACATTTTGACAATCAAATGATACTCCCTTTAACATCAATGAATTTAATAAGTTCCATAAATTTGTGATGATTAATGCCTTGATATTTGTAATGAAAGCTTTTTTATTTCCTTGATGAACTGTGAAGTGATACTTTATTATACGTGAATACTGGGAGGCAATTACTCCATTTCCACACAAATGAAGTTATAAATCCCTTTTCTTTTATCTAGTTCTTAAAGAGATCAGTTTTTCTTTTTTCAAACTGATTGTCTCAATGCCTGAAGTAAACAAGAAAACTGGATATCTCTACTTCAGAGACATGTTCCACGTCAGTAAAAAATTACAAAAGGAAATTATACATATGCCCTGCAGATATTTATTGGTTTTACCAAAGGCACGATAAAAATGCATTACACTTTTTTTTAAAGAGAATGTGTTCCGTCGAATAGTTTCATAAATTTAATTACTTTATGCCGACAGGAATAATTCAAGGTCATAAAATGGCACTGGTCGAACACTTTAAAAGGAATAAAACTTGGCAGGGATTTAATATACAAAATATCCGGAGAAATTCCTGGCTGTTCAGATTACTGCTTCCGCGAATAAGAGATTTTATGTCACGTATCCAATGGCTGTCCATACCAAGTGTAAGGTCTATGTGATGATATCGAATGCATGCTGACCACGTGCGATCGCCTCGGTGACCCCAGACTCTGATACATTCATCATCAAGTTATACTCTAAGCCCAGTGGCATAACGGAGCACATTAGGGCTAACTGGAACTCATTTGAAAAGACGTGATTCTACTCTAATATCCAGTTTTGTCGTTCGGCGCAGCATTGTCGCTCCACTTCTCAATTATGCAATGTCAACACAATAATGGTCACCGTTATACCACAGGTTTGTGCTGTTATAGACGCTGTTGCACTATTTGTGAGGATATTATCATGCTGCAAACGAGCCCACTTCGATATTTAACTGCTTAGATGTGGTTGTACGATCTTGTAAGGCCTAACTGAAAAAATGTCTGTCCGCACCTGCTTTTTCTGTGGGAGGAATTTGAGATCCTGCTTGGTGCTCAGTATGATCCTCCTGAATCCATTGATTTCATATTCACATGGCAGTCATTGTTTTCTAACAAATTCGAGTAGCAAATACTTGGAACGACCAACCGCGCTTTCAGTAGTCCACTATCCTACCATTATCGAATTCTCATTCGTCCTGGTAGTCACTTCTCCGTTTTATATGAGGCGTAAAATTTCTTTTTTACAAGAAATCAACGTTTTGAATGTGATTTCCAAATGAGAAACTAGCTGTGTAACTTTTTATACAGAGTTTGGGATGCCATTTCTCTCCTCTGCGTCGTCCCATTGAGCTTAAATGTTAAGGATTTGCATAGCCAATTATCTCAGAACTCAAAAGCCCATTGAAGGCTTGGAGATATGGCACTGCAAAGGTCGTCTTCGAAAGATGGGACAATGATTGTAGAAGAAATCTACTCAATTCTGCAATGAGGGTACTCAGAAAATCAATAAAAGCTGAAGGAAATTTATAATACTGGATGTAGTCTATACAAAGTCTACGAAATTGCAAGTAAAAAAAGTATTCATCTAAAATATTTTTAGTAATAATTAAAACTACAATTATCCTTTGTAATATTCACAATCAGTAAATAATTTATATATATTTCAGTGTTTCTTTTTTATCCCCTGTAAACAACATTGTGTGAAGCACCCTATTTTTACGAAGAATTCTATATCCAAGTGTAACATTTTTTTTTTATTTTGATGCTGTTAATTAACAAAACAAAAAAAAAATGAAAGAAAAGAAAAATAGTTATATTACATCGGGAAGTGATATGGTTTCGTCGTCTTTTCCCCTGATTTTTTTGGACTAAACTTTTAAAGATTTAACTAGAATAAGTTTTTAGTAAAAAAATACTAAAACCAATTACTTAACCGAAAAGTATTTACTATTTAAACTTTGTAAAACCTGTAATTTTCCCATATAATTTGACAAATAGAATCATTATTCTGCTTCGTGAACTTAGAAATGTAAGGTAACGTCGCACTTGAAGTGAAGAGAGAATTGCATTCTATTGGAAGAAACGCTAAAACGCGTAAATAAGCAGGAGAGGAAACAAACTGCCCACCCCCTTCCCCAAAGTGCGTGATGGGATGACAAAACGCTCAAGAGGAATTTGAAAAGAACGAGTGGTATGTGAAGTAATTTACCCTGAAAACACAATTTTAATGTGTGGATAACTTTAAAGAGAATGACATGTCCATAGCTGTTACGGCAACCAAACTATGTTTCAAAATTTACCCAATTAACATTTCAGTGCATAAATATTTTAGCAATTTGGAATGTAAATCGCGTTTTACTGTAGTTTTGTGAGGATTTGTTCTTTAAAAGCCATAGGAATAATTTTTGTTTCACAAGGTGTTTCATTTAACAGTAACTAAACATACAAGCATGCCTGTTACATACAGTTTTGCTTGCAATTTAGGGCTTTAAATAAAACAAAATTGCTTAAATATTGTTAGATTAGAATAATGTTAATATTTAGTGATAGAAGAAAATACTATTCACAAAATTAATAATTATGTTATACTTATCCATTTATCAATGGAATATACATAATTGTTACGGGGAGGAATTCTCTTAGATTTTTAATTTTCACTCATTTTATTTCAAATGGATATGTTCTTTTTCAAGAAATGTAATTTGATATATGTTAGCGATTTTGATTCCAATAGATTTTATCCTCTAAATCTTATATTGCCAGCAATTTTTCATCGTTAACTTACCTCTTTTATAATACATACATTCATCGTGAATTTGCTTTTTAAAACTAAGTCTTAATGTTAGTTCAGCTGTAGGAACGTTAAAATAAATTCATTTTAATTTTTCATTACAATATGTTGTAGTGGTGATAAAATTAATTAAAATCAATACTTCCAAAATTAATTCGATTTATATTGGTATTTTAATTAGTTTAATTTATAACATTCTGGTTATGTTTGCTTAAGAAAAAGTTAATGAAGCCGGATAATTGTATTATATATTATTTGTCTATAATAAAACAAACATAAGATTTGTCTTTACATGTACGTTGTCTTATTTTTAAGTCGAATATTTTCATACAGTTGGCTATACTATACTATGTATCAAAAGTCATCCAAGAAAAAATACCGCATATCTTTTTTCCTCCTAAAAATTATTTTTAGGATTTCCACTCGAAAGTAAACACGATAACAAAGCGTTTAAGCATTTGCACATCTGCATAATGCCTCAAAACCGAACGTTTTCAAGCACTATAATTTATTGTTTGCACGAAAAATAACAATTGATTTTCTTCCAAACGTTTTAAGTAAGCGTTTTAAGATTGCAGAACGAAAGAAAGAACACATTTAAAACACAATTTACTTTTTCCGAATGTCATGTGAGATCATTTTTCGATTGCTCCAATAGCAGGTGCCTCAAAGCACCATAAAAGACACTTCCTGCTTCTTGAACCCAGGCACTCAGATCTCCAGCCTTCGTCAGAGCGCCATTCAAGCGTTTCTGGAACAAATCGCCGAAGAATTTTGTCATCACTTCCTTCGCTTTCGTGATATCTACTTCGTGGTTTAATCGTACCTTACACACGTTACAGATTAACAGTATTCTGAACAACATTAACTATTTGTTTTTTTCTTTTTTTCTTCTTTTCAAAAAAGAAAAGAAAAACAGTATTTTGCAATAACAGAACTGGGAACGGATTGCTTCTTATACCATAATTCGAAATTTTACTCTTAATAATACAATTTTCTTACGGAAATTTAGGAAATGTTTACATGTGCCATGAAAAAATACTGTATAAGAAAATGT
>BMAV01001337.1:0-86603 GCA_019973955.1 Trichonephila inaurata madagascariensis | reverse complement strand
TTGAAATTCGTGGCTAGTGGCATGCGGGTAAATATTTGAATATTAAGAATTCTTATAAAATAATAATATAAAGAACAATTATACTATAATTTTTTAGATTTAGGATAATTATTTCCCGCGTAAACAATAGATTTACAAATAATTTAAACTGTTGAATGCATTTTTATTTTATACATACAGTATTCTAGGAGTATTGAAAGAAATTATAATTTTCTATGTGTACTTAGTATCTCAACTATTAATCCATAGAGTAATATTTATAACTTAAGATCAAGCATACACATATAATGCGTTGTACGGCGCTGTACATTTCTAAGGTTCGGTGACAAAAAATCCGTTCCATCAATCTTAAAAGTCAGAATTCGATTGAATATGTTTCGGATTTTATTAAAATAAATAATGTAAATAAAATCTCTTTCATCTGATCTCAATGTATTTTACGATATTAATTTCCTACCAGCAGTCGAATTTACTATAAATATCATTTTCCTTTGAAAATAAGAACTATTTCTTGTTGCTCAACACATCCGGAACTAATTCACAGCGACTGAGGAAAACTAAATTACATTTATTCAATGCATGATACCCTTCAGTTATTGATTAAATGGAGAAAAGATTGCTTATTTCTTTAAAATACTACTCTTTTGTACCTTAATTCAAATTAGGTTACACTTTGCACGTAAAAAACAATATATCTAGGCCTTTGCTTTAAAAAAAAACATTTCCAATTAATAAAAGAATTCTCAAATACTGTTATAATACATGATGAAGGTTTTGCTCAACATGCATTTTTCATTAATGTACTTTTACATAATTTTGAATAAGCTTTGGTATATTAACAGCAAAGAATTATTTTAATTTTACGTGTTTCTGCTTATTAAAAATCCTTAGACCGTTAACGCTTTATACGCAAACAGCACATTTTTTAGATTGTTTGAAAATAGAAACAAAAATCCTTTTTAAACCTCCGTATTCGATTGAATTCGTTTAATATGTTTGAGTGGCTTCGCATCAAAATTATATAATAATTTAATGGAGATAATTCATAAATTTGCTTGAAAAAAAATTAGAAGGATAAATGTGATTACCTCTCTCGCTCTCTTAAAATCAATACAAGGACATTTAAATGTATTAATTCGAAGACCCAAATTATTCTCTACTTGAGGAATGTATTATTGCTAATTGCCAAACCTTTCTGGTAGTTAAATTTCAATTGAATCAGCCAGAGTCTCTAGAGGCTACTTTTTAAAAATGTGTGGACCTTCATAACTCAATTGATAAGCTGCGTTATTTAAGGCTGGTGATATTCAAATCGATTCGTGAGTAGAGGCGTAGCTACGCCGTATCAGTCGTATCAATGATACGGGGCCCCCAAGCTGCAGGGGAAAAATCACAAAATGTTAAGAGCCCCCCAAAAAAGAGCCTTAAAAGAATTTTTAATACAGTCCTCTCTAAAAGGACTAGCTACTCCAGGGATCGGGAGCTTATGTCCTGACTCCAAAAGATAATTATGGTAAGAAAAGATAAAATATACTACGCAATATGTATAAATGGGTCTAAGTCATCGCATGGTATATTGTAAAACCATTTCATTTTCAGGTGTCTGCACTTGTCGTGGGGTTAAAATTATGAGGATAATTATCAATAGACTCGAGTAACATTAAAAGATCTTTAAATGAAACCAAAACATGTATTTGCATGTTTCAAGCACTTACATTTTTAAAAGCTCATGCTACTTTTTCAATTCCTACTATTAGCTCACACTCTCTATATATTTATTTATTTATCTTGGTGGAATTTTCAATCTTTAATAAAATACATTTTAAAGTTCTCAATTGATCTAAAATTTTATATACATGATTAGTTTGGATGACAATACAGTAATTTATCTATAATTAATAAAAAATAATTGATTAAAACTAATTATTTAAAGAATTACAAATAAAGCCCCGCTGGCATCATTTTTGGCGACTTGTGTCGAAACTTGAAAGGATTTTTTTTCCTTACGTGTTAAAGCCTTCAGTTGAACTGAAATTTATATACACGATTGTTTTGGATGACAATACAATACTTTATTGATAATGAATAAAAATTAATTTCCACCTAATGTTGTGATTTTGTGCTATGTATATACATATTTATATTAATTGTAACTATTTAATTAAAAGTAGCTAAAATAAAAAAAAAATTTATATTACTTGTTTTACCATAAATATATATTTTCAAGAAATACTTGTAATGCAACCGTAGATCAATCGAGATGTTTATGTATTTGATAAAACTTTAGAGAAATAGTTACAATTTTCTAGCTCACTTGAGTTTTCTCATGAAGCAGTCAGAAAAAAAAATTGCAGAAATCAGGAAAGAAATCATTCAAATCTTCATTCATCGGCTGACCTCCCAAACGCTGGTTGACCAGAAAAATTAGAAGTAAACTAATGGTGTTAATTAAAAAAATACTGATTATGTTCATAATTAATTCAAAGCAATACCAATATACGTCGAGATAATACGTCTTAACACTGAATTAGATCATTTAGTAAGGTCAACAATTATAGACTAACACAAGTGGTGATGAATACTTTAACCATCACTATCTTAGATAAAAGGCCGATAAAATCGCTGGTCGATGGAAGTGAAATTAAGGCTATTTATCTATTTATGTAATTCATTATTATTTTACTGTAAGTGAAATTGAAACAAACAAGAGTAATAAATATATGATAGCATTCTAAAATGAGAATCTGTTTAATATCAAAGCAATTTTGCAGAAGTGAAAACAAATTAAAAAATCAGGTGAGAAAGCAATTAGCTTTATTTACCCACTAAAATATAATGATTTGAGAAGAAAATATAAGAAATTAGTTTTAAAAAGGACCAACCTATTTATTTATTTATTTTTGGTACGTAATTATTTATGATTTAGTATCTTATTTTGAAAACACAGTTTTAATAATTTACTAATTTTTATTGGGTTTTTCTCTGTTTCTTTTTATCTGAAGTCTTTTGGGTTCATCTTTGTAAACACGGTTTGAATGTAATCTACTAAATTTCTCTTTCATCAAGGAAAATATTTTCAAGAAACAAAAGATGAATTCTTTAGATATAATTGAATTAATGCTTCCCATTTACTTAACGAAATACTTCAAAGTTTGATATATATAGACCACTTGCTGTAAATTGCAAAATAGTGCAGTAGCAGAAGAACAACGAAATCAAATCAATATAAAAAACAAGTAATATAAAAAAAAAATTTTAAGTCAATTCCTACTTAGATCAACAAAGAAAAATTTAGTTTTAGCTCTATTTTCTGTTGAATAATTACAATTAATATAAATATGTATATACATATGACAGAATCACAACATTAAGTGGTAATTAATTTTTATTAATTATTATTAAAGTATCGTATTGTCATCCAAAACAATCGCCTATATAAAATTTCAGTTTAACTGAATTCTTTAACACGTGAGAATAAAACCTTTTCAAGTTTTGACACAAGTCGCCAAAAGGGTCGCTAAGTCGCCAAAAATGATGCCAACGTGGTTGTATTTGTAATTCTTTAAATGATTAGTTTTAATCAATTAATTTTAATTAATTATTATTATATTATTGTATTGGCATCCAAAATAATCCTGTAAATAAAATTTCAGCTCAATTGAGCGCTTTAAAATGTATTTTATTAACGATTGAAAATTCCACCAAGATAAATAAATAAATATATAAATATATAGAGATTGTGAGCTAATTGAATAAAAATATGTCAGAAAGGTGAAAATAAACAAGACTTACAATTTGTTTTTTGACAAGTTTGGTAAAAAGTAAGCAAGAAAAGCTTGAAAAAATCTATCCCCATAAGAAGTCCATTAGATCAGAAAACAAAAACTCTAAATATTGAGAGAATGTAAAAATAATTTTTAAAAAATTAAAAAATTTTCACTCATGATTATGATTGATCGAAAGTATCCTTAAATGCGAGTTCCTCAGTTGAAATGCATCCTTAATGAAACATGCCAACTGCATCATACGTATAATTATCATATATTCCAGAGAAATAATTATGTGACATTTATCAATCATAGAACTATAAAGAAAGCTATAATCTTAACTTTATCATTTTATATGGAGAAAGAGAGAAAGAGAGATGGGTGAAAAAATTAAATTATACAAATAAAATTTCTTACGAACGTTTCCAGGGAAATTAAACAAATATAATTATAACAGTTTTATTTATTTTTTTAAAAATTTTATTTCTTATTAAACCCTGATCTTGTAATCAGTAAGAAATTTCAGATAACAGGCTGGGTGGCGCGGTTGGTTTGTCGCTGACCCTCTGCACCTAAGGTTGCGGGTTCGACCCCGGCCCAAGTCGGTGGATTTTCATGGTGCAGAAAATCGACAGCAGTCATGTCGTATGATTATATGGCATGAAAAAATCCCTTGAGTGCCTGTTTGACTTCGGTGCTCTTGGCAAAATTAAAATCCTTACGGTTTCATATCGGCAGAGCTCAGATGCTTTCTCTGGAGAGGAAATTGGGTGCCAAATTTACTTTCGGTAATTGGTATCGTCTATATGGTGCGGCACTTAAAAGTGATACCAGCTCCTGAGGAATGTACTAAATCTGCAAAGGTTAAATACAAATGCGCAGCCCTATTAGAGAAGAAGAAATTTCAGATTAAAAAAAAAAAATCGCACAGTAGAGTAATGGTGTCTTTAGATGTTTCTTTTTATTACTACTACTACTATTATTATTATTACCAGACATACAACTACTGATATTAAAACTGATAACAGAAAAATAACGATTAATTCATTTTTTTAGGATAATAGGTTTTAATGCCGAATTTGTGATCTTTGTTCAAACTTATTCTCATGTATAATTTTGTAATTCTATTATCATTTCTTTAGATCCATGCATTTTAACTTTTATAAATGTCGAGTCATGTTAATAGAAACCAAATGTATAACGCGCACGATACACTTATAAACATTTTTAAATTTACTATTCAATCTGAACAAAACTATTCGACAACGAAATATCTTAATTATTTAATGCTTGTTTGTCATCATTTCCAACATTGTTTTTTGGGTGAATTCTAATTTTTTAAAGGTCAGAACAGTTTATTTTAGCTGTAATAAATTAATATGCAAATCCATTCGTTATTAATAAGTAATACAATTTATTATAAGTAATAAGATTTCAAGATTACGTATTTCGAGGGTATTTGAGATTGAGTATTTAAAAAATATGGTAAGAAGCTCTTTAGAAAAAATTTTTATTCTCGAATTCAAAGAGATACAAAATAAAGTGAGGCATTGGGGCATATTACTTCTTCCCATTACCATCATAGTTGTTAAAATTTTGATCACTAGTGGAACAACATGGCGAAACAGACATAAAAATAAGTAACTAGCAAGGTTATCAAGCTACATCAAAGTGTGGTTTATGGTACTTTGTTATTCTGAAACGTAGATCTCAAAGTGTTTCTTTAGTGAACAAAAAATATTAATCAATGCATATGTGATTAGACTACAACGCCTTATTTCCTATTGCCTCAGTTACACAGGATTTATACCAAGTTTCCAATAAGAGTTATTGGGAAACTTTCCCTGCATTCCGGATCTCGCACCGAGGGAGTTTTATCTTTTGGGACAGTTGAAAAAGAACCAAGCAGATCGGCATTTTCACACTGGTGTCGACGTGGTCACACAATCTTGGTGTTGAATTTTGTTAAGCTAGTTTCGATACGTCGATATGCCGATGGGTCACATACTTCAACAACTATAGTGACTGTGTGAACATGTTATATGCATTAGTGACGTATTACGCTGTGTGTCTCTTTAAATTTGAAGATTTCTCTCAGAGAGCTAGTTATATTACATTTTGAACTACTTTTATACCTAAAGGTATAAAGGCTTATTATAACAAATAGAAATGCGGTTTTTCTTTTTCTTTTTTTTTTCTAATTGACCATACGAACTAGTAATATTTATCTCTTGCTATATTATTCCTGAAGATTAATTTAATTTGAGTATTTCTAGTTCTTCCCGTTACAGAATTACAATATCATCTTAATAATTGAAGTAATACTTTTTAAAATATATGTATATATTTTGCAAGAAATGCGATGTCGTGATTTTTGATTAAAATTTTTCTATTCGTTCTGAAAACATTAAAAAAAAATTGCATTTTAGAAGTTTTTTAATTTTTCTATTTTTCAAATGTATTTTTCTATACTTAGTTACCTTAATTAATGTTCATAAAAAAGCATATTTTTTTTCCTTATAACTTTTTGGCATTTAATTAGGTTGCATCTTTTTAAATAGGATAATTTCATTGAACATTTTCATATCTATTTCAAGAACGTCATATTTTTCAAAATTTCTCACTTAAAGAAATTTAAGAGAAGTTCTGATTCATGTTTGAAAACATGGTTTTTAAAAACTAAATAAAACTTTTGACTTTATTATTTTTTTAATCTTAACCCTTATTCTTTGTTAAACAGACAGACAAAGAATTAGATTTAGTCTTTCCTTAAACAATTTTTTGTACACGAAATATTTTTTTAGAAGTAATATTTGATTGTTTTCCTTCAATTTTAAACAACCAACTTAAAATACAAATATGAAAAACTCGATAATTTCCAAAAAAAATTTTGAGAGTAAAAAAGAAGTTCTTGTTTAGAATATATAAAAAATTATCTCTAAACACGCGGTATTACATAACTTACTGCACGTAAACAAACAGAACAGTCATTTGCAATTTGATTTCACTCAACGATTTATCGCTTTAATATTATCCTTCGCAAACAAATAAATTAATATCTTTATGTTATTAAAACGTCTAATTAAGTAAGTGTATTTGTTTTCCAAGGAATGTAAATTAAAGATTTAACCCATTTAAGACTGGTGTTGCGAAAACGGAACATTAATTTCTAAATATTTATTAAACATTGTTCTGTTTATTTTTCAGTTAAACTAATATTTTAATTTTACTTTTCATACCTTAGTTTTCAATAATAAATTAATTTTATTTTCAATTAGCAATATTTTCACACCTAGATAAAAGAATTTTATTTTTATGTCTTGTAGATAAAGAATTGAAATTTGACTTTAATGGGTTAAGTAAATTAGGAATTTACTTCTTCTATTTTCAGTATATAGTTTATATTTAAGAAGTTTGGAATGTATCTTTTTTATTTAAGGAAATGGAATCGCACACACACAGTATATCTTTTTAAGTAATTTTTCTCTCTGATAGTAATTTTTTTGTAAGAAAAGATCTCCATGTATAACAAAAAGTTTTAATTCTGTATTTTTTTATATGTAGCAGGAAAATGATGAAATTAGGACTTTCATCGAATCCCTAAGGGAGATGATCAATTCACACAAGATGTTAAAATAACGTCTCTTTTAGGTCATTTCTCCTTAGTAGTAAGTAAATTGATCAAATACCCAAACTGTTTTAGTGAAATGTCAGCCATTTTCTTAAAGATATGGGTTGAATTAGGGATCGATAGTACTGTTAGGAAGTACAGGACTGCTCCGACTCCCCCACATGTCTTACCCTCCGGACAGCATTTTCAGGGTTTGATAAAATCACTTACTTTCATCATGGAATTGACCTTAAAGAGACGTTATTTTAACATGTCCCGTAAATTGATCCTATCCCTTAGGGATGATGTTAAATCCCTAAGGTATGGGGGGAAGACACCTGGGAGGGGTCATGTCCTTGTACTTCCTAACTATACAGGTAGTACTATCGATCCACTAAATATCAACCCCATATCTTTAAAAAAAATGTCTGACTTGTTCCTTTCATCATTTCACTAAAACAGTTCAGGGATTTGATCAAATCACTTACTTACAAAAGGGAAATGACCTCATAGAGACGTTATTTTAACATCTTGAGTGAATTGATCATCTCCCTTAGGGATTCGATGAAATTCCTAATTTCATTTTCTTTCGACTTATACATTATTCCTCTGACTTATTTCCCGCGCGCGCGCGAACGACATTTCAGAATCTTTACTTCTGATATCCCCCGACTCTAAGCAGCTGTATTTTTGTAATAGCGAAAACAGATAACATTCAACAGTGACAAGGTTGAAATTAAACGAAGTAATTATTTTGGTATGAAACGAGTAACGAACGACATAATAAAAACAGTGACATAATCGTATTAAAAACATCACCAGATGAAATAAAACAGCGCATTTCTTTATGAGGTTAGGCCATTCAGCTGACTTTAGTTTCAAAATACTGTTAAAAAATTAAATCTCTTAACTAGATTTTAAAAATTAAATTTTATAATTGAAATCGGTATTATAAACACTAAAAAACGATGAGACTTTTTGTGATGCATTGTCGATCAGTAAACAAGATTTTTTTGCAAGTTCTTAGTTCTTTTTAAATCAATGAATAGTTCTATATTCTGGCAATTAATCAGGAAAAAAATGGAGATAATGAACGATCTTATAAAAAAAATAGTTGATAGATTTCAACATGGATTGTTAACAGATAAATATAAGTTTTATTTAATATATTTTATTTTTGATTCTGAAAATGGTGGGAAATATTATGATTTTAAATTTACAGAATAAAACTCAATACTTATATATAAACATTTTTGTCAAAGTAATTAAAAATTTGAGGTCAAAATCTCGTATCTAAAGGTTTTAATTATTATTCTAAAACAGACACGTCAAACTCATATGATATAACGGATAGCAAGTTTTATTTTATATTAAGTTGAGAGCCACATGTTTTTAATGTTAAAAAAAATTAATAAATGTATTCAAAATAAATGTGCGTGCATTTTGTTTAATAATAGCATCAACAAAATAAAGAGCATAATTAAAAAAAAAGTTTAGCCAATTCTACCTATCTTATTTTTATATTCTGCGTCGGTTTGTATTTTTTATTATACAATAATGTGTACCGATATATTGGCTGGGTCGAAAAACTTCGTTGCTGGCCGCAAGTTTGACATCTCTGCTCTAAAATGTTTCACTTCTCGAAAATCGGTGAAAAAATGGTTTGAACATTTTTTATTCGAAAATAAACTACGAGTCCTTCTGTTTCTAATACAGTTTAAATTTCTACTTTAATTAAATTAGAGGTATTTTAGCAATTGAAACGATACAGCTAGTGTGCATTATTAAATATAAATGTGTTTACTTTAAATGGGAATTTATCAATATTTTTTTGTAAAACACAAAAGGAACATTTTTGAAAATTGCACTCATCTTATAACTTTGAAATTATTGTTATGCATACTACTACAGAAGAAAAAAAAATTCATCAGAGATTTGTGTGTGTGTGTATTAAAGAAGTTAATAAAAAAAGTATATGGCTTAAATTGTACATGAATTTTTTCCTCCTTTGTAAGATCTCCCCATGTTACTCCACACACACGCAAATTTTTAAAAAGCTACTAATTTTTCTTAATAAATTTGATTATTTAAATCAGAACGTATTCTGTATAAATTAAAAATACAAATCAACCACAGAAGGTTACATTGGTTTTTGGTTTGAATCAGTTTTGTTCTAAAGTGGTGAACTAAATATTAACAACAAACTTCGTTAATAAGAACCTATGCCAAATGATGAACATATCAAACCAAAAAGATGATATATTATTCTTTTAACACATACGTTACGTCATAGAGGCCTACTTTCAAGTATTATTGCTCTCATTATTTCATATGATGTGGATTTAATGGAATCAAGATTCAGATTTGTGTTACATTTGAACATACTTAACAATGAAATTCACGAGGGAAAATTATGGGCTTGAACACACAATATTAAGCTTTCTATAAACGTTTTTATTATATTTTTCGATAAATATTATTACTTATTTTCAAATGAAAATTTAGTCAATAAAACTTTCATTTAATTCCATTTAAAGAGAATATTTTCTTTAAATGCTTAGGTACATTGATTGTGAAGCTTTTAATTAAAAAAGTTTTATATACAGTGGAGCCACAAAAGTGTTCGTACACTTGCAATTTCTTATAAAATTTAATGTTTTCGACTAATAAAAATTAATATATTGTAATTGTAATTTTTTATGATATCTGCAACTCGTTCTTAATGGAATGGCATAATTAATTTTTTAAAAATAGTATAACTATTTTTTTAAAAAAATTAATAAATAAGGAGCTACTAAGAAATTACGCCACAAAAGTCTTCGTACACTTAACAAAAATCTCAACTTTGCTTTAAATATTGTATTTCTTTCTTAATTTAGTACTTAGTAGGATATCTTTTAGTGTCCACAACAACTTTTAAACATCTTGGTATAGATTTAATCAGTTTTTTGTAATTTCTGCATCTATTTTCCTCCATTCTTCTGTGATTATTGTTTTTACTTCACATTATGTGTTTATTTGGCATGTTTTCTTTTTTTTTTTCACATCAAAATCTCACTAAATATGTTCTAATGGGCTAAATAAAGTGATTGAGGAGGTGTTTTCATAATTTGGGGCAATTATAGAGACACCAGTGGCGTACATTGAGAGCAGTGCGCTTGGCGTCATTACCCTGTAAAAAATTAAGTCGTCTGCAATATCCAAATTTCGGGCGGATAACTTAAAATTTCTCTTTAAAATATTTAAATAGAGCTCATGATTCACAATATCAACAAAAAATACCAAATTACCTAATTCTGTGGCCGATTTACACCCCCACGCAAGAACACTTCCACCTCCACGTTTTATTGATCCAACTAGATTCTTGGGATTAAGTTTCAGAAAATTCAAAATTAACAGCCAATTGATTGGGATGGCATATAATTCAACCTTTTTGGTACCGATGGGCCTATAATAACTTGTAAATGAAAAAATAAGCAGTTTAATCCCATGAATTTATGTGGAAAAAAGGGAACTCTTCCACATCCATGCTTCAGCATTGAAGTGAATGTGTTCTGGCGTGGGGTGAAAATTTGGGCCCTCAGAATTAGGTAATTTGGTATTTTTGATGGTATTGTAAATCATAAATCCATTTAAATATTTTAAAGAGAAATTTAGTTATCCGCCGAAATTTGATTGCAGACGACTTAATTTTACAGGGTAATGACGCCAAGGCACTGCTCAATGTACGCCACGTGTTCTATAACTGTCCCCAAATTTAGACACCTCTCAATACTTTATTTAGCCTATTAGAACATATTTATGAGATCTGCGAAAAAAAAGAAAACATGACAAATAAACAAATGTGAAGTAAAAAAAATCACAGAAGAATAGGAAAATAGATGCAGAATTACAAAACTGTTAAATCTATACCAAATCTTAAAAGTTGTTGTGACACTAAAAAGATATCCTACTAAATACTAAATTAAAAAAAGAAGTACAATATTTAAAGCAAGTTGAGATTTTTTGTTAAGTGTACGAAGACTTTTGTCGTAATTTTTAAGTTTTGATTTTAATTTTAAAAAATGGTTATACTATTTTAAAAAATTAATTATGTCATTCCATTAAGAACAAATTGCAGATATCATAAAAAAATTACAATTACAATATATTAATTTTCATTAGTCGAAAACATTAAATTTTATAAGAAATTGCAAGTGTACGAACACTTTTGTGGCCCACTGTATATACTCCCACTACAACAAAAAATATAATTAAAAAAAAAAAAAACGAATTGGAAAAAAGATTATGTTTTCCGTTCCGATCAGAAGAAAAATTCGATAACTAAGACCATTCATTCATCAGAGTATATAATGCTTGATGAAATAATGTTGATTACATTATTATTAAAAAAAAAATAACAAGAAACACTTTGAGTTCTTAAAAAAACATCCTGAAAATAATCAAAATATCTATAAAAAAGAAGTTGAAACTTATTTACCTTTTTGAAGTTTCATGATATTCATCGCTAATTGAGAATGAAAAAAATATTGAACTCTAAAAAGCTTAAAATATTATTATTATTAAATAACGGTAATGCAACAAACTAGAAATCAGAACCCAAAATCTTTCGAATTAAAACTGTACAATTATTTTCGTTAACTAATTAATTACCGCTACGGAAACAGTTATTTAAAATAGCAAACGATTTTTTTTCAAACAAATATAATTTTTATACGAGCATTAAATTTTTAAATATATCTTTCGATGAAAAATGTTGAATTAATTTATTATTACGATATTTTCAGAAAATAATGATTAAATGGAATTTTAAGCGTAACCTGTTAAAAGCTGAAGATTGTTCAAAAGTGTCTGATACTAAATAAGAATTCAAAGATGAGAATCAATTAATTCATAAATTTTTCAAAAGTATTTTTTAAAAAAAATATCGCCTTTAATTGCTTTTAAATGCGAATAATTTCTTTAAAAATCTCTTTTAATTGATATTATTTCATGCTGAAAATAATAATTATATAATTTAATAATTATTTCTAATGTCTTTTTTTTCTTAGCTTCCATACAATGGGGAAATTTTCTTTTCGTTTTTTTTTTAAAACGTAGTTAAAGTAAGAAACCATAAAAAGGAAGACAGACAAATTAAACATGAAACATAATAAAACACGTGTATTGTAATAATAAAATGAAACTAAATGAGTTTTTTTAAAAATCCTTAAAACCAAAAAAGCCAATCTAGAACATTATGAGGTAAATTTATTTTCAAACATTTCGAAACAAAAATTCCTAGTTTCAAGGTCTTCACTAGATGGCGGCACGAACTATTTACAAAAAAGTTCTGTTCAGATGCTTTCGAAATACTAAACTTTTTAAAATTTAGCGAAAACATATTTAAAACATAACAAAAGACGGGGACAAATATTTAAAATTTGAGCGAAATATATTTATTTCTAATCCAAAACAAGTGCATCGAATCAATAATATTGAATATATTGTATGTTAATCGATTTTATAATTCAATTATTTTATAATCGTTTACATAATTATTACAAATGATTGTATCAGGCATGAAAAATAGAAAAAGTAAAAAAAAAATCTGAAATTAGTACTGAAAAAAGTAGTTTTTTGAAAAATTATGAGACACAGAATCGTATGTACGAACTTATACGTATAAAAAATGGCGGTTATATTTTTCCATCAAAACTCTCCTGCATTTTTCCCTTGGAGTAATTTGGAAGGGAAAAAGCGATTTTTAAAAAAATAAAATTTCGAAAAGAACATGAAAATTATTGTGATATCGAGGTACAGAGAATTCAAATAATTCAAAAATTTTCTAACTGAAACAATCAGAATTAACATTTTTTTTGAAAAGCTTATTTCAAAATCATTTTTTGTACTTCAAATTATTTTTATTTTAATTTCGGAAAATATAGCTCAAGCAGATTTTTTATTTATTTATTTTTTAATAGCATTAAGATTATTTTGGAAATAAATTACGTAACACCAACTCCTACATAAATTTCCATTCATGTAATTTTATAGCATTATATGTGAGGATTATGCTGAATTACCTGCTGAAAAGTTACTTGAAATGAAAATCTGGCCAAATTAATATCATTCGTCGCCAAAAAAAAAGGGGGTAAGGAAAAATCTCTGCTTCGTTTCTTTTTTGATTGCACTTATATTTTGTAGTATTTTTTTGGTGTTAGACATTTTTAAATAAAGAATTAATAACATAGTATTTGTCCATTATAATCGCAATTAGATGATAACACACGATTGTGAAATACTGAGAGATAAATAATATGAAAATATGAATGATAGCATTTTAGTTGTGCTTATATACGCTCTATTACGACATGTGAATGTTTCTAGCTGTGTGTGTGTGTGTGTTTCCCTCTATTCGAATGACGTGCTTTGTACAGTACATAATAGTTTATTGAACACTCTCAGTGTAGTCTATACAGATGGCTTGTTCCCATTGGCTCCTTGTTTAACTTTGATTTAACATGTAGTTTCGATAGGTAACAGCGAATCATTGTTATGGATTAGAGAATGGTGATAAGCGGTATTTGGATTATGCATTATAGTATGGGACCAATTAGTGATCCGTTTGTCGAAGGCAACAATCAAATACATTACAAGACACTTGCCTGATATCATGACAAAACATACAGCTTTTCTTGCGTTCGAATCAGTTTATTAGTATATTCTTAAATTATTGATTGATAGTTTAAATTTAGTTTGTTTTATATTCTTATATACCAACAAAAAAATAAAATCGTTTTTAAACATTTTGATTGTTTGGCTTATTTAATTGTGCGTAATATATAATAATATACCGTATTTACTCGAATCTAAGCCACACTATTATTCCAGTGTTAATGCAGCTGAAAACCGAATGCGGCTTAGAATCGAAGACAAACATTTGTCGGACGGGGAAAATTGAGTCCCCACCCTTTTCAAAAGTTAAAATATAACCGGAAATTCTTGCCATTTGCATCGAAGACTTTTATCCCCTTCTCCCTAGTTTATCTCCATTATTCAGTCTACTAAACATCTTTGGGTTCGCTCTCTTTATGTAAAAAATTTTTTTTGTTACGCTTTTTAATCCCCTTTAAACATAAAGAAAATGGTAAAAGCATTAAGACGAGTTCAAGTATAACGTAAGTATGAAAAGGGAGGCAATTTTATATGCAGAAAAAAACAAAAACAGAGCAAGACTCACTGAAAAATTTCACACGGACGAAACAAATATACGTCGATATAATCAAAATGATATAAATTTTTTTTAAAAAAAAATTTTAAAATTTTTTTTTTTTAAAAAAAAAAAAAAAAGGGGGGCCCCCCAAAAATTTTTAAAAGGGGGAAACCAAAAAAGGGGGGGAAAAAAAAAAAAAAACAAAAAAATTTTTTTTTTAAAAAAAAAAAATTTTTTTTTTTTTTTTAAAATTTTTTTTTTAAAAAAAAATTTTTTTTAAAAAAATTTTTTTGGGGGGTTTTTTTTTTTCCCCAAAAAATAAAAAAAAATTTTTTCCTTTTTGGGAAAAAAGATTGGGGAAAAATTTTTTTTTTTTTTAAAATTTTTTTTTTTTTTTTCCTTTTTAAAAAGGTTTTTTTTCCCCCCCTTTTAAAAAAAAAAAAATTTTTGGGGGTTTTTTTTTAAAAAAAAAAAAATTTTTTTTTTAAAATTTAAAAAACCCCCAAAAATTTACTTTTTTTTTAAAATTTTAAAATTTTAAAAAAAAAGTTTTTGGGAAAAAAAATTTTTTTTTAAAAAAAAAAAAAAATTTTTTTTTTAAAATTTAAAAAAAGGGTTTTTTTTTAAAAATTTTTTTTAAAGGGGAAATTTTTAAAAAAATTTTTTAAAAAACCCGGCCCAACCCCCCAAATTTTTTAAAATTTTTTAAAAATTTTTTTTTTAAAAAAAAAGGGGGTTTTTTTTTTTTTTTTTTTAAAAAAAAAGGGGAAAAAAAAAAATTTTTTTTTTTTTAAAAAACGGAAAATTAAACCCAAAAAATTTTTTTTTTTTTAAAAAAAAAGGGGTTTTTTGGAAAACAAAAAAGGAAAAAGGGGAAAAAAATTTAAAAAAATTTTGGGAAAAAAAATTAAATTTTTTAAAAATTTTTCCCCCCCAAAAAAAAAGAAAAATTTTTTTTTTTTTTTAAAAAAAAAAAGGGGGAAAAAAAAAAAAATTTTTTTTTTTTTTTTGGGAAAAAAGGGGGGGGGTTTTTTTTTTTTTGGGGGGTTTGGGGCGGGTTTTTTTTTTAAAATTTTTTAAAAAAAAAAATTTTTTTAAAATTTTTTAAAAAGGTTTTTTTTTTTTTTGGGGTTTTTTTTTTTTTTTCCCCCCCAAAAAAATTTAAAAAAAAAAAATTTAAAATTTAAAAACCCCCCTTTTTTTTAAAAAAAAAAATTTTAAAATTTTTTTTAATTTTTTTTTTTTTTTAATTTTTTTTTCAAAATTAATTTTAAAAAAAAAATTTTAAAAATTTTTTTTTTTTTTTTTTTTGAACCCCTTTTTTTTTTTTTTTAAAAAAAAAAAATTTTTAAAAAAAAAAAAAAATTTTTTAGAAATTCCCCTTGAGTTTTTTTTCTATATTTAGCTGATATCTATATTTTGTCTTCTACAGCCACCGCATTTTGCAATATGTTCCAATTGAAAAATCAGAGAAAGGAAAAATAACATAATAATTATCCTATTACTTAATTTTTTTTTTGTGCTCAAAAGTAACATATACAAAATTTAATACATGTTATTAATTTGTACGGTTTATAATTAAGATCGTGTATTGTAGCTTTAGCCTCAAAGTGCATTATTATTGCATTCAGTAATTTATTAATGTATAAGGAGGGCGCGATAAAAATTGTGATTGAAAAGGGGGGCGCCAGTATTGAAAGTTTGAGAAGCACTGATATAACACATTCTTTAAAAAAATGTTGCGCAACAAATGCATAGGATGACACGGGAGACGACACCAAGTGGGTGCGAATTCCGAAATCAGCTGTGACAATGGGCTCAATTCATGCAGCATCATAGTCACATGATAGTGAAAGTCACGTGATTTAGTCAATCAATTCAAAAACTCATGTGACGTCATACTCACACGATAAAAACTATCTTGCGTTTCCAGCTAATCAGTTCAAGCGCTCGGTGTTGCCAAGTTTTGCTCTTTGCAGAAACTTTCACTGAAAAAGTACATATGTATACAAAATGCATTTCATTTAAAAGTATAAGAAAAAAGATATGATTTTTTTTTAATTTTAAAAAATCTTTTTGAAGGAATTTTGTTTTCCTAATTTTAAATCATCTTTACCTAAATAGGAAATTTGAAATTTTATCTGAGTTTTACAAATAGAACAACAAGTACAATGGGCTCGATTCATGAAGTCACATAATAAAAACAAACACGTGTTTTCCATTGAATTCAAAACAAACATTAAACTAATTGTACTTGTTCTATTTGTATAAAACTCAGATAAAATTTCATATTTGGGTAAAGATGTTTAAATGTTATGGGAAAAAAAATTTCTTCAAAAAGATTTTTTTAAATTAAAAAAAAAGTCGTATTTTATGCATATACTTTCAAATAAAATGCATTTTGTATACATATGTACTTTTTAAGAGAAAGTTTCTGCAAAGAGCAAAACTTGGCAACACCGGAGCGCGTGAACTGATTAGCTGGAAACACAAGATAGTTTTTATCGTGTGACTATGACGTCACATGAGTTTTTGAATTGATTGGCTAGAATCACGTGGCTTTCACTATCATGTGACTATGACGTCACATGAATTAACCTCATTGATTGGCTAGAAGCACGTGGATTTCACTATCATGTGACTATGACGTCACATGAATTAACCTCATTAGTTTAATGTTTGTTTTGAATTCAATGGAAAATACGTGTTTGTTTTTATCATGTGACATCATGAATTGAGCCCATTGGAGTGACGAATCATTCTCGAAACATTATACTGGCGGTTAGAGTAATTATCGGTTCATGTATCTATTTGAAATAATTTAGTTCTGGTAAAGTAAATTAATTATAAATTTCTTGTTATTTCTCATTAATATTAATACATTTCTGAAATGTGTGGGATATCGATGCACCTTTCACACATATTTTTTAATATTTTTTTCTTAAAGACGGGTAGAGAATTGGGGGTGCGGATTACCGACATTTTTTCACAAACATTTTGAAAGTTTGGGGTACGGAGCTTAGATTCGAGTAAATACGGTATTTCAAAGACACTATTTGAGTTACAGAGTTTGATTACTGAGAATTTAATGTCTTTACATATTTCAGTTTCATTATTGTAAACTTCTCAATTTATGCCGTTACTCTGTGTCTGGTAAGTTAAAATTCAAGAAAAAAAAATAACGTTTTTTTCTTTTTAAGAATTCAAACTTTTAATAACTTTTGTAATTAATTACGCGTCTATTTTAGATTGTTTATAGTCCGGTATAGCTGCATCAAAACCATTAATAGAGTAAACCGGAACAAAAAAAATCGTTGACGAGTATTAGTATTTTTAAGAAGTGTGCGCATGTTTGTTGGTTTTGCATGAAAGTTTAAAGAATTTTCTCAATTTATGTCATTATTAATAATGTAGACATTTTACATAAATTACAAACAGCAAATATTAACAAAAAAGAAAAATAACGGCAACTATAAATGGCTGGATCGCTTGACTTTCACTGATAAATATTTTGAAATGAGTTTTACATCCTTGTGTGTGGCTTAGCATTCAATTCTTTATTTCTTATTTCGTTATGTGAATTCTGTAAATCGATTCACACGATTTCTACACTATTCATTATTATAATTTTGCGAACAATTTATCTGTTGTTTAAATTAACTGTGTGACGTATCTCGAGTGTGGGGGAAAGCTTCAATCTCAAATTTGGCATTTTAATTGCGATGACTTGATGAATTTAAAATTTAATTAATTATTAGAAAAAAAAAGCAGTGATTTTTTTTACTAACAAGAGACAACTATCCTTTCGGAATCACTTCCCAAACGATTTTTTATTTACACTATTCTTAATACTAAGGAGCTCTTTTTTATTTCAATAACTTTATGCTGCCAAACAGCAAAATGTTAATACTCACTAAATACGAAGTATATTTATCATTTTAAATTAAACCGTCTGCTGAGAATAACTATAGTTCAAATAACTTTTTCTATTTAAATTGAATTATTCATGAGAATAAGATATATCAACTATTATTTGATGTTTTTAATCAATACATCTATATTTTATTATGTGTTTGGTGGCAATGTGCGTAGTCAAAATAAAATATTTTGTACTAGTTATAAACAAAATGCATCACATCTTTTTCTTTCATTAAACACGTTTCAACAGTTTTAGATTCAAAATTTGTCTTCTGAAATTAAGATAACACCAACCCGTTTACAAAATGAACATATTCAGATGGATTATTAACCGAACCAAACAGAAATTCAAAATAATGATAGTCCTTGCTGCAATAATTATATTCTTTAGTATCATTGTAATGAAGCAAAACTGGGTAAGTTCACAAATAAAAATTCATGTTGGTCGAACATTTAACAAATCAAATTAAAATATAATGTGTGGTATATAGGCTTAATTTTTGGTAGCAAGGTAGGCTTAAATTTTGATGGCACTGCTTTCGTAAAATGTCGGTAGCTGTTCACCTTATTTTTTTTATAGTACCAGCTATATTGTTCGCCAAATGTCGTGTTTATTGATCGCCAAGTTGGGCTTAATTTAATTATTAATACATTAGGAAAATGTGAAAATGAAAAAATATTAATAATAAACCAAAAAAAAAAGAGGTTTATTAATAGCCATGTTAAATCAAATTTACGTATAAATAAAGACAATCTCAAAATGGAAATTAAAAACTAAAGACAAAACAAAAGGGGGGGGGAGGGGCCAAATTTTGGGGGAAATTAAAGTATTTCCGTTTTTGGCCGCAAAACTAAACCAAGCAGGCTTTAACCCACAAAAAAACAATATATACATAAAAAAAAAGTTAAGAAATGTTAGTTCTCATTGGATTTTTTTTATCTATTTTTGATGTATTATGAAAAAGACGTTATTGATAAGAAAAATGGGCTTGTTTTGAAAAAAACAAAAATTTTTACCAGCGAGTATAAAACTTTTTTTTCCGGCGGACATTTAAAATTTTAATTATCCGGAAAAAATTCCCCAAAGGAATTTAAAACCAAAAAAGGTTCTTTTTTATTTGAAAAAAAGACCCCAATTAGTCAGAATTTTTGGGTTTAGAATGGGGTTTCCCCAAATTTTGGGTGCCGGGCGCTAATACGTAAGTTTCTGAAAAAAACCCTTTATTTTAAAAAAATAAAAAACATAGGAATTAAAAATTAAAAAAAATTTAAGAAAAAAAAATTTTTTTAAGATATTTTCAACCCCATAGTGTAAATAGGATTTTAAAAGTTAATTGGGAAAAGTATTTTCCCAAATTTTTTTTTTTCGCATGTTTATAATAACTTGATAAAAACCCCTTTTTAGCGCTGAAATTTTTTTGATGGTCCTTTTTTCTTAAAAGGAAAAAAAAATTCGCCAAGGTAATGAATAAAGGCGTGGGCTAAGGGAGAATCCAACTTAGAAATTAATTTCTGATTTTTTATGTTTAGTATATGTTTGTTATTTTAAGACCCAAATTTTTTTTTTAATTTAGTTAAAAAAGGCTTTAAATCCAATTTTATTAAATTCTAAATTAATTTAAAAAAAGGGTTAAAATTTTAGTATAAATCGCTTTTAAAATAGGAAAATTTTCCAAAATTTTTGTAGCTTTCCAAATCAAATTAGTGTTCCCAAAATTTTTATTAATGTAATGGAAATAATAAAAATAGTTAAAAGGTGATTATTTAAATTTTCAACCGGTTTTTAAATCAAAAAAGCCCCCAAAGTGTCCCCTTAAATAAAAGAATTTTAAAATGAAAAAAATTTGAATTATCGCAGCCATTGGGGACCTTTTTTATAAAACCCCAAGAAATGGTTGCCAAACCCGGGACATACGACACATAGGAAATCGGGGTTTGGGCTTGGCTTTTTTGCAAAAATTTAGTTAAATTTTGAATAAGTACCAAGAAATTTTAAAAAATTTAAAAAATATTTTTTTAACACCGTATAATTTAAATAGTCCATTTTAAAAAATTGGGCCCAAAAAAAAAGAAAAAAGTATTTTAAAAATCAAGGGGATTACAAAAAGGGAAAAAAATTTTCTATTTAGCAAACATGGGTTTTTATCAGAGGGAATAAACCCCCCTATTTTGCATATCGCCGGGGTTTAACGATTTTTTTTCCGGGATAATAAGACCCAAAATAAATAATTAAAATAAGGTGTTTATCGGATATAGGGACCATGGGTTGACTATACTGACTTTTCGTGTCACCACCCAAAAATTGGCGATATTATCCGGTAAGATGTATTTATTACAATCACAAAAGAGGAGTAGAATTTGGCGGTTTTTTAATGTTACCGTGTTTGGTTGTGGGCCCTTTTAAACGAAAATAACCAAAAAAAATTATTTAAAAAATTAGGGAAAATTTTAAATTTAATTTTTAAAAAAATTTAAATTTTAAAATTGTTTATTTACCCTGCCCGGGTTTTTTAGTTTTTTGTATTTAAAAATTTTTTGGTATCGCCGGGATGGGGCACAAAAAACAAATCACTGGATTAGTGGTTTGTCATTCAATGATGCTATTTATTCTTAAATATCTTTTTTTATTTTCCCCTTTTTTAAAAAAATTAACTATTTCCTTTTGACAATTTAAAAAAACAATAATTTAGCTTCAAAGAAGAGTGGGGGGCAAAAAACCGTTTTGGAAAACCTTTCCCACCATTTGACCAAAATTTTGGGTAAAAAAGATCTCCCAGTTGGGGGTACTTCGCTTTAGTTAACACGGCAACCATTCCGCCGGGGGAAAAAATTCAATGAAAAACCCAACAAAAGAGAAACAAATCAAGTTTCTTTGAAATTTAAAAACCGCCACAAAAAATTTCAAATAAACCGGGGTTTTTAGAAATGAAACTTTGTCTCATTCAAGTGTGTTTGAATGGTAACCCGTTTTTTTCTCGGGCCCCAAAATACCGACCCATTTTCTTCCAAAATCATCTTCATCCCCCCCATAAAAAAAAAGGATTAAAAATTTCAATTAAATACATAAAAATTCACCTTTTAAACTAACTATTTGAGAAAACGCTGGCATAAGCGGTTTTCAGGGGGAAGGAGCAGTGTGAAAGATGATGAACGTGCTGATAGCCCAATGTCATCTATTACAGACCAAAACACTGCCAAAGTTCGTAATGTGATTCGGGGTGACCGAAGATTTTGTGCAGTGGGGTGGAGTTAGTTAATTTGGATAGGAAAGCTGTTCGACGAATTTTAACTGAGAAATAACACACGAGGAAGAATTTTGCGAAGGGGATTGTTTCAAAAGCTCTGTACGATGACCAAACATAAAAGTACGTGTGTATGGGCATGCTAGAACGCATTACAAGCGGGCCAAATTTGTCGGAATCTGTTGTAACATGTGATGAGGCATGAAGTTTACCCAGACCTATTACCCAGACAGTAAGTGCCAGTCTATGCAGTGAAAGTCTCAAGGATCTCCTATACCCAAAAAAGTACTCATGTCAAAATCAAAATTTAAGGCAATATTAATTGTCTCCAACGACATTAAAAGAATTGTAATGATTGGGAGGGTTCTCAGTGGTCAGATTGTTAATCAACACTACTACATTGAAGTACTAAAAAGACTTCGCGAAAAAACTAGGAAAAATGGGCCACAGTTAGGGAGCGATGGATGGCTGTGGCACCAGAACAATGCACCCACTCACACGACCTTATCTGTCAAGAAATTTCTGACTAGCAAAAACATTATTGTGATTGTACAACCTCCTTATTCACCTGATTTGGCTCCATGCAATTTTTTCAGTAATGATTTGATTAGACGATGATAGGACAGATCGCACTTTTCATACATACATTTCTTATTGAAAACATCGAACAAACTAAAATGATAGTTAAATAAAATTTTCATATTCTAATATAGTAATTTATAAAAACAGGCCTTCGTGAAGGTGAAAGATAATTGAACATTAGAAAGCATTGAAAAATGCTCATTCCAAATAGCGATGAAATTTAATTTAAGCTAACTAAGCATTTATTACTTATATCGTAATATATTAATCATATTAATTTTTTGAAAAATAAAAAAGTAATAATAAAAAGTGTACCACATTTAAACAAAGTAGGTAGCGGGTGAAAAGAAATTCACTATTAAATTATTTTCTGAAAATTAATGAGATTTTCCCTTCATAATGTTAAGTTGATATTAACCCTAATAAATGGTATACAGACTTTATGAATTTTGTAAGAATGTTAAATAAACAAAGCGAGATACCTTTGATAGAAACATTCGAAAATTTTAAAAGTGCTCTTCTCAGAAAAAAAAGTACACACCTAAACACGTTTCTGAAATCTAATGGCGTATTAATGGTGACTATGATATCAAATTTTAGTTGTCTTATACGTATTTACTATAGTAGTTTTAATGGATAAATATAAATCGAAGGATTCCATTTATAGAATGTCATATATATACTTGATTAATCCCATATCTCCAAGCATTACAGGAGCTGTAGTTTGGAGAAGGAAGATGATAAACGCTCATATTATCTTCTATTAATACATTAGGATTTCCATGAGATAATTCGAATGATTACCTATAAAGCTCTTAGCTGTAACGTTATTATCACATAAATCCCGTTTCAACTTAGCTGCGATAACTACAATTGTTTGAGAATATCCCATTCGAACATGTCATTTACGATTCGAAATTATTACCTTAATTTAAAATGTTAGTTACAAAGCAAAATGAGCTGTGCCTAAGAAAAGTGTTGCTTTTAAATACTTATATTAAATCTGCCACAAATTATTATGATGTCTGGATAAACGTTATTCGGTACAAAATTGTTATAGAAATTCTTACTTTTATTTTAATTACCAAGAAAGTTCACGTAGTTACCCTCATAAAATCTCAATTCGTTTTTACACTGAGATATTACTTTTTTCTTCCATAAATTTGTGTTCCTCCTCGTATTTAAAAATTTAAATATTTTCCAGTCTTCAAAATATTGTTGATTAACAGTGGTGGATTCAAATTGTCATATAATCGCATGCATTTTGGTCCACTGTATTAAAGAATATTTACATAATTCTTTTTCCATCATGTTTAAATTTTTTAAAATATAAGCCCTTAATTTTAAATTTTTCCAAATTTTTAAGGTGAACTCAGGTGCTATCCTTGCCCAAGGTTCAAAATTAGGTGGTCTGTCGCCAAAAGCCTCGTGTAGCTGAACGGTGGGTAAATATTAAACCCTGGGGAAAAAAAATTGACCGTTTGAGGGGTTAAACTCGGATGAACTTTTCAGACGAAGTGTGTAGTGTAGTAGTTTCTTTCTAGCTTTTAAGGGTTAGTTTTAGGCAGAAGTGTTTGCTTAGTTAGTTTGATTAACTCTTAAATTTTTCTTTTAATTGACGCGAATAAAAATTTGTCTCCAAAGAAAGGAGAAATATATATTTTAAGTACTTTTCCATTTTTTAGAAATGTCTTGAATTTAAGTTTTGAAATCATTAAGCTCTCTAAATTCTTTGATTTATTTGGGTTTTTGTATAACGTGCCAAGTGAAATAAAAAGCAAAGTATGAAGTTATAAAAAAATACATTTTATTTTGGGTGAAATGAATTTCTAAATTGTGTTTAAATTATGTGTTCTAAAAACTATTAATTAAATAACATCAATAGAAAGAAAACGAATTTTTTAATATTTTTCCAATTAAAATTCAAAACGCATTTTCTTTTTAATAATTTAATATTACATGAAAATATTCAAGTTTAAAAAAAATTTGAAAAAAATTCGAGAAACACTCGTTAGATGGCTCCACTAAGCGATCATTTGAAAAACTGTTGAATGAAGTCGATGGATGAATTGACTCTGATGCACACATCTTCAGACTAATTTTAACTCTTAAATTATAAAAAGAAAACCGAAAAAAATTATGTAAATGTTTTTCATGAAAATTATCCTTGCACTTAAACTTCTCAATTATTTATTTATTTTATTTATTTTTGTTTATTTTATTTTGTTATATACTTTATTTCTTCTTTATTTGCATGATATTCAATTTTTCATTTTACGCGTTTTGCATGATATTGTTTTGACTCGATTATTTTGTTTCTTGAGAGGAGCTGCAGTGGCGTAACATACACCCCCACAACCTCCGCATTGAGGGGGGGGTTCTATGGGCCCTTGTTTAAAATGAAAAAATCCTTTGTAGATCCCGGGTATGGGGGCCCCAAACCCTGAACAAGAAGGATAAATATTCTCCGTTACGCCACTGAGGCGACGAACTTGTTTTGCTCAAGTGTCGTTCTCGTCTCTTGACCGAGGTTCAAAATTACGAGGTCCAGCGCCAACAACCTTTGTGTTGGTTTATATTGCGACGTTAATAAATATTCACATATTCATTCATTCAGGGATTTTTTCCCCCTAAAAATCTCTGTATATATTATCTTAAATATAGCTACTCTAAAAGAAGATATATCAAAAAAAAAAAAAGTCTTAAATATAAAAAAAAATTTACAAATAAAAGAGATATATTTCTCACAAAATTATAATAAAAGATAATACTACGTTAAGATTTCCATTGCATCCCCTCCCCAATTCCTTATCCAATAACTGACACCGTTGCGGTGTGAGTAACGTATATAATCCACGTTTTAAAATGTAAAATATTTCAACTGTTTCATATTACAATTCTCTCTCTCAGTTATCAAAATCTTTTAAGCTATATCTTTATATTGCAAAATTTAAAAGTAAGAAAATTCTGAAACTGAGTGAACTATCGATAAAAAAGACATGCCGTGACCAGGATTCGAACCTGGGTTATTGCGGCCACAACGCAATGTACTAACCACTATACGATCACGGCAACGTGCGATTGCTCCTTACGAGACATATAAAAGTCTTACTTTGTTCGAAAAAATGAGGTTAGTGTCCTCTTATTTTTATTTTTGTTATCAGTAAGTGAAGCGTAACATATGCTGACTTTTCCTGAACTTCTTTAGGGAGAAACAGAAAGTTTACAGATAACCGTTTCTTGTCACACGTTATCATTAAGATTTTTTTTTTTTTTGTATTGTATTTCTTAGTTGAGGATATTTTTATAGATATACGATTGACACACTGGCGTAGCTAGTTATGAAAATTCTTTCGAGACCTTTTTTAGATATGGAAGCTTTGTTAGTGGACTGTAGTTACATATGTTGGGGCCCCTGTAGCTTGTATCATTAATACGGCTGATATGGCGGTAGCTACACCCCTGGATTGACATCTCCTAAGTCAGTGGTTCTTAAGCTTTCAGTCACCATGGTACTCTTTATGTATCAGCCCAACATCGCAGATCCCCCAAGAGATTTTGAACACTCCTCCCTGACTCCCAAAATATGACTAAGAGGTTTCAGGATTCCTGTATAATCCTACTACTTTTATACAGACTTTTTTCTAATGCTTCCTTTTTTTTTTAAAGAAAATAGTAAACATCTAATTAAAAAAATATTACGTTGTAGTAATGGCTATGTAGTTGCCAATAATAAAAAAAACTGAATTAATATTCTTTATTGAAATACATGTTCTAGTAGATTTTTTTGATTGAGGGAGGCTGTGGTAGCCCAGGGGTCATTATATCGGATCATGGCAGGCATGTCATGAGTTCGAGTCCAGTACCACTAAAGGATCATTAATAAAGGCAGCGATGCACGTTAAATTTGTCGAGAGCTGAAACGTCCTCCCGTTGGTGTAGTGTAGTAGTGAGGAGAGGGAGGGCAGTTCAGGTGTCATCCACGTCATTTGACCATGGTTCACAATTACGCGGTCCGTCGCCAAAAGAACTCGTGTAGCTGAACAGTGCGACGTTAATATTCACTCACTTACTTTTTGATTGATGACAGTTTAGTGAACTAATCTAAGATGGCGCAACATTCAATTTCCCCATGTGTCTTTTCAGAGTCTCTAAAACAGGGAAATCTTAATATTAAAGGACAACCCTTAGCGGACCCCTTAGAAACTAATTATTTAAAGAATTATAAATACAGCCACGTTGGCATCATTTTTAGCGACCCTTTTGGCGACTTATGTCAAAACTTGAAAAGGTTATTTTCTCACGTTTTAAAGCATACAGTTGAACTGAAATTTTATAGACACGATTGTTTTAGATGACAATACGATACTTTAATGATAATTAATAAATATTAATTACCACTTAATGTTGTGATTCTGTCATATGGATATACATATTTATATTAATTGTAACTATTTAATATTAAGTAGCTAAAATAAAATTTTTCTTTGTTGATCTAAGTAGGAATTGACTTAAGAAAATTTATTTTACATTACTTGCATAGAAACAAAAAGCATAAAAATTCCCAAACGGAAATTCATCATTTCCGCATTAATATGCAAAAATGAGTGCTTGTTAATTTAAATATTTATCCCTGAATCGAATTCTAAGTCGTCAAAGAAGAAATAAGTCCGCTGTACCCTCTTTATGTTAAATCACGTTAATATTTGATAAAAGGATGCTTATTTAGGCGTATGATGTGAAGATGCTAGCGTTTTTTGAATTTCATGTGAAAACGTAGGCAGAATTTTTTTGTCGCAATATAAAATTGTACAAGAGCAATTGCCGGCGGACGTCGTAATTTTCACAACCATGGTCAAGTGACGAGGACAACACCGGAGCTAGCACTTTCTCCTAACTTCCTCGCCACACTAATGGGATGACGTATAAGCCTCAACATATTTAAAGTGGATCGGCTGCCTCTGCACGGTGGGTCTTCAGCGGTAATAGGCTAAAATCATGGCATACCAGCCTCGAGTCCATTACCTTGACCACTAGGCTACCGCGGCCACTGCAAAAACACAGATGGCTGATTTTTAGAGGATTTTGGAATATTTGACTTGATCTTGCAAAATTTTTGTACTAACATATTAAAATTGATTATATTTACAAGTTTTTATTTGTTATATTATTTACTTGCTATGAAATTCGTCTTCTGAAGACTGTTTTTGTACTTTTTTATTTGATTAGACTTATAATCCAATCAAATGCTAGCCCGGGAGGGGGGTACGTCAACGGCACCTCAATGAATCATCATATGACCTGAATCAATTCTGAAAAATTTGCGCTCGGTGTGGATCTTGGCAATTTCCTCGAGAAAGAAGAAACCCGTTGTTGGGTAAATATACACACACGCGCATATATATACTCTAGATTTTTCACACAAGATATACATATGTTATTTTTAAATGATAGCGCACATAACGAGCTTTTATAATATGTTTTACCATAATAATATGTTTTACCATAATAATAAGCTTTTATAATATGTTTTTTTATAATATGTTTATCCAGCATAATGAACACATAGCCTTATAAGCATCAATGCATTTGTAATCTTCAGTTTCGTATGTATGAACTACGAAACAAATTATCTTCAATGAGAAAAAGCATCATTATGTCTGAAATAAATATGCATTTTAAGTCAGATTATATGCAATCAAGAAGAATGAATATGCATTATATTTTTCAATATTTTTGAATGTAAGTAATTCCTGATACATTAAATATTCTATTTATATTTTAGGATTTTTCTTTATTACATGAGAGTCCAGATTTGGATGAAGGTATTAATCGTACATTGAAGATGTTGGTAAACGTAAGTCTCTCTTTCAGCTGTTTTATTTTATCTTATTACTACTACTACGAAGTATGATTCGAAAATTCCCGGACTTAGCCTATAATTTGAAAAATGTTTGCAGTAGAGCGACTACGATACCGCTTCTGAGCTACTGTGTTCTCTCTCTTTTCTAAAATTTTCACAAGGATAATGAATATCAGATTTTGTGTTCGCTTGGGAAAGAGTTTTACGGAGACTTGCGAGATATTGAAGCATGCGTACCGTAGAGATACTCTACCACAAACGTAAGCTTTTGAGTGACATCAACGTTTCAGAGAAGGCAGGGGAAGTGTCGAGGATGACGAATGCTCTGGACGTCCGCTGACTTCCCGCACCGCTGAAAGCAATGAAAAATTTTCTGTGGTGGTACTTAAGAACAGGCTGCAAACCATAGAGCAAATAGCCAAAATTCGTGGTAACATGCCAACGGTTACTGACTAAAGATCTTAATATGCATAGGGTGTGCCAACGCATCATTTCACTCATGTTAAACGAAAGTCAAAAGACAATTCTAATAGAAATAGCGGGTGATTTAATCTCGGCTGTTGACAAAGGTCCTTCCTTATTTGCCAGAATTATTGCTGGAGACAAGACTAGTGCTTTTTATACGACCTACAATCAAGAGAACATCGGCAACATGAAAATCATCACAATCTCCACGCAAACAGAAATTCTGTCAAGATCGCTCAAAGAAAAGTCATATTAGAGGCTTTCTTTGATGTCCAGAGCGTTGTGCACTTGTAATTTATTCCTGACGGACTCACTGTGAACAAAGATCTCTACGTAGACATCCTGCGCCGCTTGCGTGGGTCGTTCCGAAAGAAGAGCCAAAATTGTGAGCTTAGCATTGAAGGGTGTTTTGCATGACAACGCTCCTGCACACCGATCGCTCCTCGTCACTTACTTTCTATTGAAAACGGAAACAACTATTTTACCACATAGTCCTTACTCATCTGATCTCACCCCCTGAAACTTCAGTCTATTTCCTGAAATGCCATGTCGTTTGTAGGGTCTTCGATTTCAACCTACCGATAAATTAAAAGTGCATCGCAAGCTAAATTCAAGGGCAGGGCTAAAAATGGATTTCAGAAATGTTTCATGACCTTTACAAGCGTTGGAAAAAGTATGTTGTTGCCCAAAAGTCTTTATTTCGAAGGAGGATGTGTGTAATCAATTGAATTGATAATTTTTTTTAAGTTACTGACTCAATCCGGGAACTTTTGAATCCTGCTTTGTACTGTTATTATTATTACATGCACACAAACATAAGAATGTATTGCTCATTAACTTCGCCCTCATAAGTAATATTGTGTGACCGCATTTAGAATCTGTAATCGATGAACATGGGTACCAAACTTTAAGTTATAAAGCAAACGATGATAGTTTTAACGTTGAAAAAAAATTCTGTGAATTCAGTTTGTCATGAAAGAACAAAATACCTTAATTTGATTGCTTGACGTACTTAAAAAAATCAAGTTTATTTTGGTATTAATCAAACCTTCATGGATGATTGTTTTAATGGAATTTTTGTCCTTCTTTATATCTTATTTGCTGGGAATCCGGAATACTTTTCAAAATAGCTTAGTTTCCTAAAGATTTTAGTGGTCTTCAAACTGTTTTTTCACGAAACCCTGGGGTTCTACAAAGCATACCCAGGAGAAAAACGAGTCATAATAAAAATTTGAAAAGAAAACTAAATATGAAGATTCACGTGTTTTCTATGAGGTTTGTATGACCACATAAGTACCTGTATAAAAACCTTACTTCCGAAAACATGTCCCATAGAGGAACTTGAAAAAAAATAAATTCGGTGTCGAACAGCTTCTTTTTAGTAATGTCTTCTATATTCATTATAAATTAATGAAAAAATATTAAAACGTTTGTTTTATGTACGAGTACTACCTAGATTGGGAATATTCAGTTATTTGTGACCCTAAGTTTCCACAAAATAATTTTATATTGTTTAGTGTAATCTTTTTCAAACTAAGTAGAATGAAATGAATTGATTAGAACAACAGTGTTACAAATTATACAACAAAGATTTTTAAAAAAAAATGTCTATAAAAATTTTTTTGCAAAAAAGAACACCTGTAAAATAATATTTTCTAGAAAAACCGAGCATGAATGGGTAAACTAGAAGGCTTGTCAATGAAGGAACAACTTATCTTCACAACAGATTCGACATAAAATCTAAATTTATAGCAAGAACAGTTTCTAAATTTTAGGTTGCAAATTTACAGAATGCACAGAAGTCTCTCATATCGTAGGCATTAATGAAATTCCACAATCTGAACAGCCTATTTAAGATACAAATATTTCTCAATATATGTGGCTAGTGCGGATTTAAGATAATTTTGGTCCCTGGGTGCAGAAGTTCTACAGTCCCCCGCACTGGCGGATCGATATTTATTACCATAAAACCTGATTAAGTCCAGCTAATCTGGGACCCTAGGTGCCTCCCACCTCAAGCACCCCGTGGATAAATCGGCGATGTATGTGGCAACAAAAACAAAGTATATAATTGCAGAATGTGATTACTAAATATAATGCAATGATAGATGGCACCTGGAGTACGAACTAAAAAATGTGAGTAAATTACACATATTATATTAAAACATTTTATTTTAAAATGCAGTATTTCTTAATGATCTTTACTTAAAGTAACTATAACATGATCTGCTTTAAACAGTATTTTGATATATTCTTCTGAGGCTTGAATAGGGTTCACCCGGAAAATCTATATAGTTTTTAGAGTTCCGTGAGTCGATAAACAGTTTGAAGACCACTGCTTTAGAGTATACAATTAAAGTCTGGGTGCATTTTCCTGCTTCTTATTATGTGACACCACTTGTTCTGAAATATTTTTAGGAAATCACTTTTATCTAAGGAAATCACCTTTTATATATAAAAAAATCTTTATAACCCTTTAAATTATTGATACAAAATTATTGAATATACAGATGGTTTCGCTGATTGCGAGATAATGAAAATACAGTCGAACCTCTATGTAACAAACCACTATATTACTAATTTTTCTATAGAGCAAACTTTTACCTGGAACCTTGAACATTTCACGATTTTCTTCGTAAAATAAACTCTCTATAGCGAAGTGCATTTTCTATATAACGAACTTTTTCTCTTTTGTGATTCAATTTTTTTTCTCCCTATTTTTAACGTATTTCTGAACATTTCAAGTTATTCTCTCTTTAACACATTTTATGGTGGTCATAAATCTTGAACTAATTTTATTAGGCCCTCACTCGCCTAGAGGAATTGAGTTCTGGATGTTTCATCCAAGAAGTGCAACCTTTAACATCCATTGTCCAGTTCACTAGAAAAATCTTCGATATCCCCTTTCAACCTCAATGGAGGTGTCTCGCGTTCTAGTTATAAAATAATGCATGCTTAATATGACTTGTATGTTTTATATTAGAAAATGTCCTTAAAATTCATTAATTTTAATATAAAATTATTTTCTTAATATTGAAAAAATACAGTGTATTCTTCGACATTCTTTTTTCTTGGTTTCGTTGCAGTTCTTCTTCCTTCCTTTCTTTCTTTATTTTTTTGATGGGTAAGATGTATAAAATAGATATTAATTAACAAAAAGATGTGAATAATTACTTTATATATTAATATACAGTGTTTATGAATTTAAAATTTTGTTTTATGTGGTTTATATAAGTATATTGAAAGATGAACCTCTATATAACGAATTTTCCATATAACGAACTTTTTTTCGGGATTTAGGGATTTCGTTACATAGAGGTCCGACTGTAATCCCTTCCAGAAAATAATAGTCGAAACTGAAATATCTCGTTTTAAGAGAAATGGGGCTCATATTTTAATAAATAAGAAGGAAAAAAAAGTATAAATTTATTTTTTTAACAGGAAGTCGTGATTTTATCCTAATAAAATGAATTTGTAATTTATATATATATATATATATATATATATATATATATATATATATATATATAAAGAAGAATTATGATACCAATGTGATTAGTTATTAAGGATACCACCATACAATCCTGTAATCTTGAACCACGTCTTTACTGTATGTATCCGACTGTAATAGGGTTAGCAGGCGTCAAAATAAATTCGTAATTATGTACACGTTTATAAACTGCAACTTCATATTGTAAAGCTGTTTAGGAATAAATTATGTGGGAAAGATGAAAAAATAATATTTATTTTTCTCATCTCTATGTGCTTATCGGGAGAAGAGCTTTATATATCAAATCTAAGAGAGTGACTATATCAATTTTAGAAATTTAAAGCTCTATAAGTATTTAAATTTTCTATGCTCTGTGATTCAACTATCATCTCATTTTATTTCTAAATTTCTTATGTGTGGGTTGTGTGTTTAGAGCTTATGTGTATGCACATTTTTAAGAAATAGGTCACAAAAGTTTTTAATTTTTATACAGTGATAATATATCTTATTTGTATTAAAGGAAAGAAAACGCAAAAACTATAATTTTTATGCATTATTGCACTAATAGTTATGATTTAAAAACCTTAAAAAATACCTCTTTCAATGAGAAACTAAAAACTATAATAAAAAGGGCATAAAATAATAAATAAATGTCATTTTTTAAAAAATAAAGTTCTTTAAATCTTTACACAAAGTGTTTTGTGATACTCCTACGTGTCAGAAGACATTTTCTAAGATCTGAAAACTTTTTAATCACAGTAATAAATTTAACCCCAAAAATCAGTTCTGACGCAAAAAATATTTTCAGAAATAAAAATTTCTCCAAATCGAAAAATAAAAAGAGATATAAACAATAAATCCAAAGAGTATTTTTACTTGAATAATAACATTAACTAAATCACAGAAATAAAATGAATAAAACTTAATAATTGGCAACATCGTATAGCCTAACACAAATGAAATAGCTTTATAATTAAAGGAATATATTGTGTTGTCAGAGCACAGGCAGCCTCCAAATATATTGATCTGTTTTGCTGAAGGATATTCCACTGAATTTGCTTTCATTTCAGAGCAGATGGAACCATGATTGGCATTTCTGTACACACACACTCCTCTACGAGCAAACTAGCCTCACAAATATCTACTACATTAAGCACACTTCGATGTGTCACATATATAAGTTTGTTGAAGGATGCAGTGTGAATCACACATACGTGAATGCCATCATTGTATTTTATTTTATTCGAATAGATTTTTATGCGGTGCTGAGATGTTTCTGAATTAAAATGGACAAATAAATTTTGCATGCTATGTACTCTATCTTATAAACGAAATTTGGAATATGATATAGACACGGGCAAATAGATAAAAACTATTCTTAAATTCCGTTTATCATTTGAATTTAAATGTGTAAGATGATTAATAAATAAGAAATTGTGCTGTATAATAAGTATAAGAATCAGTACATCTATATATTAGCAATATAAACATATTAATTTAAGGAATTATTATTATTCTAGCTGTATATACTCGATCTTCGCACGGGTGAATCGAAAAATTAAACAATACGAATCGAAGGAATAAGATATTTTTAATGAGAATTTTACGTGAATTGCAAATAAAACACACACACAAAAAAAAGCATTTTGCATATCATTTATATCTGGATGTGTAATACGTTAATATTTTGTATTCTTTCTGTTGTATTTATTTAATGTTAAAATTTTAATATTCGCAAGCAATGTCGTTCTTTACATTATAATGCCGGTTTAAAGGAAACATAGCTAAAATTTGGCGAAAGAGCCAAGTTGGCCTCATTTCTGGCGACCATGTTGGCAATTTGACAATTGATTGAATGATGTAGAAAATGATATGCTATAGCGCCAACTGGTGGGGAGCTGCAACAAAAAGGATGGTCAAAACCTTTCTCCACAAGAAAATACATATACATGCCAATTTTCATAGTGATCGGTAGAACGGTGTTGGAGACTGAAGCGAGGTCATATATGCAAGCATTCATTTTTCAATTCCTACACTATTAGCTCACACTTTCTATATATTTATTTACTTATCTTCGTGGAATTTTCAATCGCTAATAAAATACATTTTAAAGAGCTCAATTGAGCTGAAATTTTATATACATGTTTATTTTGGATGACAATACAGTATAATTTAATTGTAATTAATAAAAATTAATTGAATAAAACTAATTATTTAAAGAATTACAAATACAGCTACGTTGGCATCATTTTTGGCGACTTAGCGACCCTTTTGGCGACTTGAAAAGGTTTTTTTTCTCACCTTTTAAAGCATTCAGTTAAACTGAAATTTTATATACACGATTGTTTTGGAGGACAATACGATACGTTAATGATAATTAATAAACATTAATTACCACTTAGTGTTGTGATTATGTCATATGTATATACCTATTTATATTAATTGTAACTATTTAATAAAAAGTAGCTAAAACAAAAATTTTCTTTATTGATCTAATAAGGAGAGGGGGCACGACTAAGGAAATTCATTTGGGATCGAGACTTGATGTAGTAGTAGTACTCCTTTATGGTGTTCACCCCTCAATGTAATTCTACCGAATGGCCTGTCAATCGTCTGCTTACTATGCGCGAGGTCAGGGCTCGATTACACGTCATCAACTTTTTTTCTTTAATTCATTTAATTATTTTTTTAAATTAAATAAATTTATTTATGAAAGGTTTATTAAATATTAAATGATATTTTATGTAATTATTTTGCATTTTATAAAGTAAAAAAAATTACTGTAATTATATATATATATATATATATATAAATAATTATATAAAATTTTATAAATATATTTTATATTAATATAAATAATATTTATAATAAAATATATAATAAATATTAAATTTTATTTTACATAAAAATGAGTTACAAATAGTTTTATAATGTGAAATACAATATACTATAAATAAAATATTATATAAATTATATTATTATTAAATTAATTATTTTATAATTAATATAATAAAAAATATGTCTTTTTTATATACTATTAATTTAATTATTTTATAATTTTGTAAAATATTTCATAAGTTCTTTTCAAATAAATTTAATTTCAAAAAATTTAATTAATTTTAATAAATTTTTTTAAATAATCTTAATAATAAATTAATAGTTTTAGTAATAATTAATAACAATTTTAATAATGAATTAATATTATTTCTTATTAATACTAATGTTTAATAATAATTAATTGTAATAAATAGTAATTAATTAATTAACTTTAATAAATAATAATTAATTCATTAATTTTAATTCTTAATAATTTTCATTAATAATTATTTAAAATATTTTTAATTAATAATAATTTTAAATAATTTTACTAATAATTTTACTAATTTAAGTTATAAATTTATTTAATTTTTTTTTACTTTATAAAATACAAAATAATTACATAAAATATCATTTAATATTTAATAAACCTTTCATAAATAATTTTATTTAATTAAAAAAAATAATTAAATGAATTGAAGAAAAAAAATTGATCGCGTGGAATCGAACCCTGACCTCGCGTATAGTAAGCAAACGATTTACTGATCGTACGAGCCATTCGGAAATTAAAAATTTTTTTGTATAAAAGCAAACATAATTTCGAAAGGGTAATTTTTCCAATTTCCCCCATTGGCGGATTTACCGGGGGTGAACACCCCAAAGTACTACATTACACCAAGTCTCGTCCCAAATGTTTCTTGTGTGCCCTCCCCTTTTAAGTAGGAATTGACTTTAATTTTTTTTTTTTTTTATATTATTGTTCTTTTTAAAAACATTAATAATTTTCTTTAATTTTTTGACCCTTTTTTTAAAATTTATTTTTTTTAAAAACTCTGTATTTAGAAATATAATTATTACAAATAGATATCTCAATCAAATAGTTAAGTAAGTAAAATAAATAGTGGAAGAGCAGATAAAAATTTTAATAAGTATATTTTTTCAATTTCATGACCGGTTATCATTTATTTGAAGTAAATGAAAATTTTATTCTCATGAGAAATGACTATCTTGTCCATCAGTTTAATCGAAACTAAAAAAACCTTTCGAGGAAATTTAATATAAAATTTTCATAGCTATTTTTTCTCAAATAAAGCCTTATATTAAAAAGATATGAGTACATCCTTTACTTTACCATAATCGGACTATTTTCTTTTGTAAGAATACTACTTCTAAGATCTTTAGAACTCTGGTATTAATTTATTTTTACCTTTTGTACAGGAATCTCAAGAATGTGAAGATAGAATTCAAATACTCACAGAATTTTCATCCCTTGCATTCGACCTTGGAGTTCAAGTCGTTCTCATAGAACCATCCATTCTTTTCCATTTACTGCCGAAAAATCAAAGCAATCTTCTTACGCTCAGAGGTTTTAATATACTCGACTTTAATAAATCGTCGCATATTTTGAATTTCGCAATTCAAAAAGCATCTCTGAAATTGATGCTAGAGGTAAAAATTTCTTTAAGTGTGCAACTATGTCATTCAAATTTATTTTTTTTTTTTAAAAAATTCAACCTAGAGGTAAAAAGAATTAGACGAAAATTCAGCATTTGGAATGCGTTTAAGTATATTGAGAATATTGTGATATTGCTCAAGTTATTTGCCCTGAAATGAAATGTTATACATATACAGAGTGTTGCCAAATTCGACAGACAAATTCAGAAGGGGGACAGTAGGCATAATGGAGACGACAAATCCCTATAAAACACGGAGTTACAAACTACGTTTAGTCAGAGTTATTCGCAAAAACAGTTATGTGATGAAAAGGGTTGAAGGGGGTGATTGAAAAGGGGCAATAAGATGTTATAAATACATTACTTAGGCGTAAAGCATGTTTACAATATGAAGAATACATCCAAGATCGACGTCAGCAATTCAGCGACAAGTTGTGACGGATCTATTCGCGTACCTTCCGCTAATCCTCTTGTGAAATCTTTGGACAATCATTCGCGTTTATATATACACAACCAACCCTTCTGATATTCAAATTAAATCCTCTCTATAGTCAGGGTTTCCTAGCTAGCACGGAGAGAAGGAAAGAAAGAAAACCAGAAGTCAGGTGAGATTGCTACTGATCAGGTATCATTACAAATTATTGAATATTTCAAATATTAAGGTATCCGACTACGTTCGGAACCGTGATCTTAAAAAGGTGCATAAATAGATAATTTTCATGATATTTAGTGTCACTTAGATTAGAATACATGCATAAAATTGTTTGAAGTACATTTTAACAAAAAACATTTATTTAAATACAATATTTCGGCAAAAAATGAACTTAGAATAACGTTTTTTCAAAATATTCTCTTTTCGTGAAAAATTTTTCTATTATAATAATATTTTGCCTGTATATAGCTCAGATCTCTGTACAGAGGCTCAACTATGAATTTTGAAAAATTCACATTATTTTTAGAGTTACAACCATTTGAAATATATAATTATCAGCGTTTTTTTCTTAAAATTTCTCCCTTCTGTTGTCGTAAAATATGGATAAACCCACTTCTAAGTTATATATTTCAAAAATTCTAGTTGAGCCTCTGTACAGAGGTCTGAGCTATATGCAGGCAAAATATTATTATAATAGAAGCATTTTTCACAAAAGGTGAATATTTTGAAAAAGGGTCATTCTATATGTTCATTTTTTATCAAAATAGTGTACTTAAATAATTTTTTATTGTAATACTATTCTTAAAACAATTTTATGTACATTTTCTAATCTAAGTGACACTAAATATCATAAATATTATCCATTTATACGCTTTTGCAAAATCACGATTCCGAACGTAGTCGGATACCTTAAGTAGGCGAAGATTGAAAGCGACGATTGGTCACTAAATTTAAAGTAACGTTAAGGTGGTTGCCTATTTTTGGGCCCAACTTTTTATAAAAACAAGTTAAATGTTTTTAGGTAGAAAAATAAAAAAATACAAATACATAAAATTTTTAAATAAATATTGTACTTTTAGAAAAAATGGTTGTTTTCAAGGAAAGTTTACCAAATTTTGTACTAAAACGGGTAATATTGTATAAAAATTTCTAATACAATTATCATAATTTTCTTTATACACAACATGCATATTTCGGTGCTCTTCAAAATGAACTAAAATCTAAGAGAAATATTAAAGTACAAAAAATTTACAGACAATTATACATAATAATATGAAATTTTTTATCTTTTTTAAGTTTTTTCTTTATAGAAACTACTATAAATGAAAAAAATATTTTACCTACAACAAGACTTAAGTTTCACTTTATGAAAAATAGTATAATAAACATTCCTACATAATTTTAAAACGTTATCTGGTTTGGTTCTTAAGATATCATGTATCTGTTAAACTGTTTCTTTCGAAAACATAATTTTGAGAAAAACTCATTTAAATTTTTATCTTACTGCCCTTTTGCATAGAGTGATGTTTTTTAAAATCACTACAACTGTGTATTTCTATTTCGCGTAAAGGAAAAAGAAAAACTGTTTTGGAAAGAAAAATGTTCAAACTATAAGATTTGAAATAAAAAAAAAATGCCTTATGTGGAAGAAAAACGACATTTTCAAGGTAGGCAGTCACCTTAAGATAATTGGAATAACTGAATTAATCCTAAATTAAAGCGAACGATATCCATAGTTTTCGAATAATTCGGGCATCTCGTTAGTGTTTCGCTTGTATTGTTCCAATTGAGATATTCTCTTCTTGAATTTAAGTGAATCAGTGTTGTTTATTTGGTTGCCCATTAAATAAGTTGATTTTGAATACGTCTGGTCACAAGAGTAGTTAAAAGTTACGGCCGGGTAGGTCACTTCACAGTCGACACCGACAGACGAAGGATAGTCGGACGCATTGAAATAAATAAAGTGAGCTGGCGATGTCAGCTGAAGCGACACCGATCCGTGCCGTGAGATCCTCCGCTGTTGCCACCGGCGTCTCACACACAAGCGATTTCCGGTAGCCCCAGAAGGCGAAATTTAAGGGATTGAGGTCCGAGGAGCTAGAAAGCCAAGCAACAGTTCCGCCGCGTCTAATCCACCTTGCAAGATTTGTTTTCATGGGAGTGGTTAGGCACCACAATCAAAATATGTGCCAAGGCACTAACATGCAGGAACCACTATTTCTGGTGCGCAGTGGTCAATACTCCCTGCAGCAACACCGGAAGAAATGGAAACTTTGTATACGTGCAGATGTCTTCAACTCTACCCCGTCACCCGAAACCCTGTATTCGTTTGGTCACTCCCTTCGTCTGGCTCTTCCCCCTCCCGACGGCCGTAAAATCTGTCGAGAGCTGAAACGTCCTCCCATTGGTGTGGTGTGGTAGTTAGGAGAGGGGGGTGCCAGCTCAGGTGTCGTCCACGTCACTTGACCATGGTTCAAAATTACGTGGTTCGTCGCCAAAAGCCCTCGTGTAGCTGAACAGTGCGACGTTAATATTCAATCAATCAATCAACCCTCCCGACGGCAACTATTATCCATGTATAGTGGGTCCTGCATCAAGGTTCCTTCGTTGCCCCTGCTAGTGGTACTTGAACATTTTGTGATGTTTTTTGCTTACGCGTCTTGGGGCCCTCAGTGTTTGGGGCCCCGTATATATTCATACGGCAGTAGCTATGCCCCTGTTATTGACCCTATGCTCTTTGGTGACTTGTCATCCCTATGCTGCTCACCATCACCCCTCTGAATTTTCGGTCGAATTCGGCAACAACTTGTAAATGTTTATTAATGAAAAGATATTCTGTTAACGGATTAGAAAAGAAATAGTTTGTGTGAGAACGAAAGGCGTGGTGGGAAAAACCAAAATGCCAAGACGCATGTTGACATTTGGTATACTGAAAGTGTGGTTGATGATAAATGCACCCAAAAAGTTATTTTTCCAAATTTTTCAAGGATTTTGTTAAAATACAGTTTTAAAGAAATTTTTGTTACACTCTGCGGCCTAGATCTCGAACGAGATATCACAAGTTTATAGATCTTGTACCATTTGAGATATCCAAGTTTCGAAGAAAACTTTGCTTCATACTTTCAAACCACTTATAATTGTGGAATTTTGGCGAATTTGTAAGAAATAGGGCTACAAAGCTTCAGGTTTTAATTTTAGTAAAATTTTCAATCTCTTTCCATCCAGAAATCTATTTGCCCAAATAAAACACGATTCATGTGGATACGGAATACATGTTTAGTTTTTTTTTCAAAACTCATTTTAGAATAAGAAACATTTTGAATTGAGGGATTTTATACATATTTATTATCGGCCTTCCTCTCTTTTTTATCCTTATGCGGAGGAAAATTATGACTTCGTTACTTATAACTATGGTTGTTAATAGTGGGTGGCAGCCCTAAATTCGGTGTGGATATCAGTATTGAAATTAACGTCGATAGGTTTCAAATGAAAGAAAAATTAACACAAACAAAGATTTATTTGCCATCAACATGAGGTAATCAGTATAAACAATATATATTTAGTAATTAAAAGTATTTGATGACAAGAGACACTTTCATACAACAGGACGACTGGTATTGTACGTATGCTCGGTATGAGCAAAATTGAGGAAGTGAAAGTTGTAGGGCGTGGCAATAGTGGATGTGTACAAGGTACCAAAGGAGGTGCATACTAAAAAATATGACGTCACGGTCTACTTTCTCAAATTCTAAGAATTATTAGTAACTGTTATATTAGTCGTTAATTGTTAAAATCATATGCTTCATATCTGGTTTGTTGAGTTTTATTAGAAAACTTCGCCAAAGTGATGATCAGATTCTCCAAGAAGGCAGTATAGTAAAATAGCTTGCCAAAAATATAATACTGAATGTTTACTTCATCATCTTAAATAAAAAACATTTACGAAACATAACTCCCAAATATTAAATGTATTAAAACATTTTGAAGTATTTAATGCAATCCTGAATAAAATAGCGTGAAGCAAAAGTTAGTAATACTACAAAAGTGCTTTCAAAGTGGCATCACAAGGGTCTCAAACTCATGCAAATCAAACTGAAAACTGGCAAAGTTCTTCCTGTTTAGCGTAATGACCTCATCCATACAGGTGAAACAAAATTAAGTCTTTTATTGAGATAATAAAGATCATCTCAAAAGATAAAAGAAGATACAAATGAGTTCTAGTTGCAATGTTAAAGAGATGTTCTAAAGCCCCGTGAAAATTTTATCTTTTACTCAACATCCATCTAAATGAAAGTTTTACGAAGAATTTTTCAGTTTGTTCCTCTTATTTTCTCTCAGAGTTAATAGACTTGATCGGCTTTTTTTTTGTATTTGAAAGCAGTTCATAAGCTTTCAATTTTTTCATTGGCTCATCATTTAGGGTGGACTTTTTATCCTCTTCCTGTCACTAATGATCGTTTCCAAGAATTGCTTCATAGGAAGTATTGCATTTCTGTGAGAAATATTTTCTATTGAGAATTATATTGAAAAAATCAATAATTTTCCCATCAGAGATATAATTTTTCAACAAATTTTGCCCCGAAAGTATCGGGAAACCAATTGATAACTTTGTTAGGAAATAGCCACTTTGTTACTGGTTGACATTCGAAGCTCAATTTTCTGTTTAATTTTTTATGGGATATTTTGAAAGAAAAAGGATATTTGTTTTTAATATCTTTAAGTCTTTCTTTTTGAAAATTCCTAATAAATCTACCGAGGCTCAATGTCCTTGCGTTGGCGTGAGCGGCAGTGAGTCACACTTTAGAACAGCACAAAAGCTATTGGCGACAGACCTTGTAATTTTTCACCATGGTCAAATGACGAGGACAGCACTTGAACTCTCACACTCTTCTCAAACTTCTACATCATGCCACCCGTTGATGTGGTGAGGAAAAGTTAGGAGAATGGGATGTCAACTCAAGGGACATCCTGGCCACTTGATTATTTTTCAAAATTATGAGAGTTTCGTCATCACAATAGCTCTTATGTAACCTCGAATTCAACTATAATAACTGAATAATCGATCAAAAATCATTATCAAATTGAGATATTTGTGCAATAAAATTAATCAAAATAAAAAACAAGATATATAATCCAATATTAAAAAAACAAACAACAATTTCCTGAAGTGTTCTTATAATGACACCAACAGTTACAAGATTTTATCAACCATCTATGTTTGTCTTTTTGTATTTTTTCGTTAACAATTTAAGTAAAAAAAGCACTATTAAAGTGTTTGAAAACAAGAAAATTTCATTGTATGTATTTTTCTTTGATTCTTCAACGTTTCTTTTCAAAGACTATACGATTGCCACACCAATATCAGAAATTGAAAGAAGTGCTTTTGCTTAAAAATATATTCATAAATGTTTATTGAGGAAATTATTTCAGAAGCCACGGTAGTGAATATTGTTTCTAAAGGTAAATAGCTTTTAAAAAAAAATGTGCTGATGTCAAAAGTATTCATTCATTGGTTTCATTGGAAAATATCGTTAAAAATAAGTTTACTTAATAAAGTTATTTTTTGTGTAAGAAGTTCAAAAAGAAAAAAATGTGAATAAAAATACTTCTATTGTGACTTTAAAGTATGATAAATAACCATTCTGCTTGGAAATTCATATATATATATATCATGTTAATTGCATCGAAAAAGTGTTTTAAAACTTGTAATGGTCCTGAAACCTCCAGGACTTATAATAAAAATAATTAATTGGCGTAAATAATTAATTGGCGGCTACCCGCTTAACGGGAGTAACTGTAACATAAAACACTTCAAAACTATGAGATCATCACATAAATTTTGACAAGTTATTATATGTTCCATATCATTCGATTATCTGGACCAATCAGAAGAGACCTCCTCGGAAGTTATGTGAGTTTTTTAACTTCCGGTTGGCATTTTGTATAAATACTGAAGATCTATGGAAAATTCATGCCACGCTCTGTTACTGTCACAATGTTTCTAAAATTCCTTTTGCTGCTTATATGTGCAATGTTTATGTCGTCAAGTGTCATCCAAATTTTTATTTGTGTTTGTGTGAGTGTTTACTCTATGTGAAATAAAACAAGATGTTAATTTATACAGCAATTGTGCGAAATCGACTATCTCCAAATCATCAATACCTTAATTACAATGGAAATACCCTTCGTAATTTGTTATATATATATATATTCCTTCTAGTAATAATTCCTTTTAATTTCATCTTAAATAACACTTTAATTTCTAATGATCTTTACTTACCCTTCAAGACTCTCACGTAAATAATTAATTACGTTTCCGTCAGGCTGCCCACCTGACGAGAATATAATCGTTATCCTATCTCTTAAAAGTTAATACCTCAGCTTATTTAAATTTAACTTACATAAGATGTGAGAGGCTTACACCTCTTTCTTGGGCATCTAGATATGTGGGAGGTAAGGATCGTGATGATCCAATAAATCTATTTATTGATCTCACAATAAAACGACACAAATTCAGTTAATAACAGTAAGAGAATGTCTCGGTGCTAACCGTGAGAGGGGAACAACGACGATAATACACGAAAGATTAGGAGACTATCAAAATCAATCCTTACTTTACATAGGGTCTAATCTATTATCCGATTTAATCTAATATCAATATAATCTCAATGTACGATCGTCACTTTAAAGCTTTTTCCTCATAAGTATTATTCACAATAATTCAATAATTATACCTCCCAGTAACGATCTCACCTGATTTTTAGTTTATCTCCTCTCCTACTCTCTATTCTAGCTAGAAAACTTCGACTACATATAGTAACTTAATTTGCATATTACAATTTTCTTCTTCTGAAGGATTGATTGTGAATAACGCGAATTGATATCCCAAAGATTTCCCAAGAGGATTTGTGAAAGGATCGCGAATAGATCCGTCACAAAGACATTCTCGTGCGATGTCTTTCCACCAAACATAGGCTCCATTCAGAGTTGGAACTACCGTTTGCTGCTCTCTTTTGACTTCGTCATAATGTAACGCATGCGTGTCTTTTTGTGCTGTGTGTTTTTGTGTTAAATGTCGTCCAATCTAAATGTGTGTGTTTTCATCTACAATAAACTGAATTAACCCTTAACAAAAGACTCCTCGTCAATAACATCCATATTACATCAGCCATCTAAGTAATGTGTTCATTGTTACAGTAATCATTACCGATGGCCACGATTATGTGTCAATATATATATATGAATTTCACTATTTTTTAAATATTTATTTATCAAACATTATGTATCTAATAAATCCGTAAGTTCGTTGTATTTCTGATTTCACTGTAGGATAAATTTGACAGAACGATACTCGAAAACGGATTTAAAAATGTTTATAAGAACAACACATGTAATGGCATATCCTCCGATGAAATCGATGCCATTGGTCATTATTTTTACACGAAAAATGCGTGGACAATCCATATAGTAGAATTCTTGGACATGGGAAATTACTTATGGTATCCAGCTCTGCCACCGGATCTATGCTCATTACTTCCTGAGAAGAAATATATTCACTTTACCGAAAATGATTCCATTTTTGAAACGTATGTATTGTTCTACCTTTGCTGAATTATATTAATTGTTTAAAGTTCTATATTATTTAATGCTAACAAATTTATAAGTCTTTACCAATTTAATATAGCAGAACGCTTTGTAAATACGTGATAAGTTTACTTTGTACAAAAAACTTCGCTACAAATATACTATGAGTATAAAAAATACATATAATGAGTAATAGCAAGATAAACTCTGTGTAGAGAACAAAGAATTTATTTACTTGATTCAAAAATGAAAAGAGAGACTTTCATGCAGCCTTTTGCTTCGGTTACATATCGAAACAAGTAATAGAAAATAAAATTAAGTCAATTCCTACTTAGATCAACAAAGAAAAAATTTTTATTTTAGAGCTACTTTTTATTAAATAGTTACAATTAATATAAACATGCATATACATAGGACAGAATCACAACATTAAGTGGTAATTAATTTTTATTAATTATCATTAAAGTATCTATTGTCCTCCAAAACAATCGTGTATATAAATTTCAGTTCAACTGAATGCTTTTCAAGTTTTGACACGAGTCGCCAAAAGGGTTGCTAAGTCGACAGAAATGATGTCAACTGGGCTTTATTTGTAATTCTTTAAATAATTAGTTTTAATCAATTAAAATTTTTATTAATTATAGTTATATTATTGTATTGTCATCCAAAACAATCATGTATATAAAATTTCAGTTCAATGAAGCGCTTTAAAATGTATTTTATTAACGATTAAAATTTCCACCAAAAACAACAAATAAATAAATAGAGAGTGTAAGGTAAAAGTAAGGATTGAAAAAGTGACAGAAGAATCCCCATATAATCTCAGATAGGGAAATACACAAGGAAAAATAATAGCAATGTTTTCATCACGTGTTTAAGAGTAGGGAAGTGTTAGATATTTTTTAAAAGTTTTAGAGAAAAGTTTCAATCGCTCTGTAAGACATGTGTAAACTATTAAGATATTCTTTTTCTAGAAATGGCGAATAAATCTGGCAGAATACATAGTTTAATTTCTTTAACACTGGAGATTGGAGCTTATAAAAATGGCAATCTTAACTAAGTTTCAGAAAACTAATATAAGATTAGAATTAAATTTATAATACATTAAGTTGTTACAGTTAATGTCCATTTTTATATGTATATTCATTATATGATAAGTATACTTCGTAAATATTTATGGTTTGCTGAAACGAGGAAATAGTTTTTCTTGTGCATACAGTAAGTAATTTTTTCGAACATCGAGAAGTTTTTTCAAAAATTAAAGTTGATATTTGTTACACTTTTATGAAGCATATTTAATTTTGTTAATGATGATGCTTTCATTCTATTTGTACCATAATATAAATCACTTATCTTTGTTAATCTTTCTTTTTTGATCTGTGAATTACTGCCTGTAATATACAGATTTTTGCTCTTAAATATCAATATTTAGACAAATATGAACAAGAAAATTATGGGATACTCAGAGAGTATTAAAATATGAATTTTTAATTTGAATAATATAAAGTTGAAAACTCCTACTTTGATTTACACGGCTGACTTACCCAGAGGTCAATAAACTGGACTTTTCAACTTAAATATTGTATCTCGATTCATTATTATACAGTCGAAGACATCAATATATTTTACTAAGCCTTTTTGCAAAAATATATTTCATAATTGCTTTTGTTACTTTTTCTTACTAGATTAGTTTTCATATGTTTATTTTGAAAATAACACACTTAAAGAGAATGTTTCCTAATGTTACATGTCGATAGTGATTCTGATTACTCTGAAAATCGTTTAACACGAAACTGAGGGGGCTGCAATATTTTTTCGTGTTAAGGAATGCTGCAAAAAATAAATAAATAAAGCGTATATTGAACAAAATTAAGTTTATTAGAGTATTTAATAAAAATCAATGAAACACAAAAACATCCACAATAGAGCTTTAGGAAATTTAACACAAAATTTTCAAATTTTTTGAAAAACAAAACATTTAATGAAACTTTGGAAAATAATATATTTTTCTTGACATTTTCTTTCTAAACATCAAATTGTCAACACATTGTTCGATGTTGTTCTTTTTGTTATTCATTTTATCATTGGAATGCGCGTCTAAATAACTGCGTATACTTTTCATGATGCTCCACATTTTGGATGACGTGGTGACAGGAGTTGTATCATTCATTTCCTTTTCATCGTCGGAATCTAGATGAATGATATTTTTTGAGCTTTGAACAAACTTCAAAATGTCTTTGTCTCCACACAAAAAGTGGGGCTTTTTACGCTTATCATCATCTCCCGCAATGAATTTTCTGATGATAAAAGTGGCTTTGTTTACCCCATTTTTGTTTTACCTCAAAAGGAAAATTTTTTTCGTTTTAAAAGGGGATATTCATTTCGGTTAAGAAAAAAAAATTCCCCATGGAAATGCAAAATTTTTGCCCGGGGGTTGTATTATTTTTTTTTTTAACCGATATTTCATTTTTAAGGGGGATTTCGATTTAAACGTATTTCACCGTATTTTTTTTATTAAGGGCGATAAACGGGTAAAGAGGCCATTATAAAAATATATAAACACGGATAAATGAGGGTTTCGAGTCCGTTCGGGTCCTGGTCTCAGTACGAGATGAATACAGCTTTAAATCTAAGCTAGTATGCGATTTTTGAAAAAGGAATAAAAATGGAATTTTTAAGGATGACAACTTCCAAGTAAAAAGGGGTTGGTTATTCATATTTTTAGTGTCACTTTTAGAAAATGTATACAATTTTTTTAAGGACTTTAAAGACAAAAATTATTTAAATACAATTTTTTTGGAAAAAAATTAACTTAGAAAAAATTTTTCCGTTCTTTTTAAAAATGCTTCTATCGTATTAATTTTTTTCCCGGGGACCCAGCTCAGACCTCTGTACAGAGGCTCCTAAAATTTTTTTAAAATGCATAACCGGGTCGGTTTATCCATGTTTTACGAAAAGAAAAAAGGGAAAAATTTTAAGAAAATACGCCGTTTAATTTTTTCCCCAAAATGGTTGTAACTTTTGAAAAATTTGGGGTTTTTAAAAAAATCAAAATTTGGGAGCCTCTGAACAGAGGCCCGGAATATAGACAGGCAAAATATTAATACAATAGAAAATTTTTTTAAAAAAAGAGAACATTTGGAAAAAAAGGTTATTCTAAGTTAATGTTTTGCCAAAAAAATTGTTTTTTAAAAAATTTTTCAAAAATTTTTTTAAAAAATGGTTAACTTTTTCTAAAATGACACTAAATATCATGAAAAATTTTATTTATACGCTTTTTAAAATAAAGGGTTTTTCAAAACGGGTCGATCCTTTAAAAATAAAAAAAAAAAATACAGTTTTTTCCAAAAAATTCTAAAAAAAAATAATGAATTGATGCTGCCTGTGTTTCTAACGCTGTCCTACAAACTTTTTTTTCAGTTTTGTAGCTATACCTATGAATGATAATTATAAAATAAGCGTGCCTTCTAATGCGATGAGGTTTCTACACCAAATGAAATCATCGAAATTTCTTCCCTGCCGCCCCATACTTCAACCACAGGAAACACATCCCAGGGAGAACAACGTACCTTTTATTATTAAGCAAATGAAAAGGATTTTTCAACCACACTTGATGGATTTTTGGTTGACCAATGGTACTTTGCTTGGTAAGTATGAAAAATAAATTTAGCTAAAATTTATTTTATAATTAATTTTCGTAACATACAAACCATTGTATTCATTATGTTCGCATATGCATAGGAATATTTCCTGAATGATTCGAGGGATTTTCAGAATATTTCAAATTTAGGAGTTGTTAGCCATGATAATGCCAAATATCTAAAAGTTTCGGTATGTTACAATTCATTTTTTTGTAACTGTATTGAACCATAAAAAATAATATTTATTACCTTCTAAATTTGTTATGTAAAAATAAAGTCACACCCTTTGTGGTCCTAAATCCAAAATTCCTTGAAAAATTTAAAAAAGGGTTATCCTTTTAAAATACTTTAGGAAAACCCCCCAAAACCCCCTTTTAAAATTTTAACCCCCTTTTCATTTAAAAAAATAATTTACCACTTTTTTTTTTTTTAAATTATACTTTTTTTGGGCCATTAAAATAGGGTGAGGGGAAATTCTTACAACCCCGGAAAAAATCCTTTGTCTGGGAAAAAAAGGGAAGGGCAAATCATTCCCGCCTTCGAAATCTCAGAAAAAAATTTTCTTTACTTTCCTGGGGGAAGGGGGCACCCGGGGTTGAACCCAGAGACCCCCCTCGATCTGTAGCCGAATGCTCATCACCGAGCTATTCCCCCCGCGTCAGGGGAACCCGGGTTTTTGTTCCGTAGGAACAAAAAATACGAAAAATGCTTTTTTTCTAAAAAATACAGAAACGATTGCCGCCTTCAAAAATTTTCAAAAAAATTTTTTCTCTTCACTTCCCCGAAGGGGGCCCCGGGGTTTGGAAGGGGGCCCCCATCTGAGCCCAATGTTTGGGCACTTAAAATAACCCCCCGGCCAACGAAACTTTTGCTTTTTCGTTTTGAGGAACGGAAAACGAAAAAAACTTTTCCGAAAAAAGCAGAACGGGACCCCGGTCATTCCCCCCTTTCGACCCCCCCCTATTATTTTATTTCCCCCTGTTTAAATATTTTTAAACCCTGATTATCTCCGGGGTTTTGGGTGGTCCCCATTGACTGAAGGGTTTGTATCGTCCAACTCTGCTCGTGACCGCCTTTCGAGTTGGCCTTTGCTTGCCCCGAAAAAAATTTTTTTGAAAAAATTTTAATCTTGTTACGCCAAAAAGTATTCCCTTCTTTTGGCCCTTTGCCCTACACACACACACATTTTTTTTTTTTTTTTAATTTAATATTTATTTATTTTATATTTCTTACCAATCAAAAAAAACTGCAAGGGAAAAAAAAGGGTTAGGGGAAAACACCAAAATTTTTAACTTTATAAAAAAAAAAATTTCACATTAAAATTAATACATTCTTTTTTGTTTTCTAATTTTTTAAACATACAAGTGATTTTAAAAAAAATTTTTATAAACCGGTAAGTTAAGGAATACATCACCACTTTTTTAATCCCTAAAATTTTAATTTACTGATAAAAAATTTTCCTTTTAAAAATTTTTTTTTTGAGTTTTTTTTGGAAAAAATATTTCAATTGTATTGCTCTAAAAAGGGTTTGGAACCCAGTAAAAAACCCGTTCAAAAGGATTGATCTGCCTAAAAAGCATTAAAAAAAAATAATTTGAAATGTCCCAAAAATATTTTTAAAACAGAGAGAGAAAAATTTAATTCCACCCCCCTTCCAAAAAAGTTCGTTATATAAAAAAAGCGCTTCCCTTGGGAATTTTTTGAAAAAAATCGTAAATGTTCTTTTTGGGTCTAGAAAAAATTCTAAAAAGGAAAAAATTTGTTAGAGGTTCGTAAAATGCAGATCCGACTGTATCTTCGATCCTTTTTGGTGAGAAAAGTGTTGCTCAAAAACATTAGCGCACAAAAGGGGAGGTTCTAGGGTCCGCCCCAAAGCCCTTGTTTTTTTTTCCCGATTGATTATAATTTTAAATATTTAATACGTAAAATTTAATTAAATATTTGTTTTTAATGATTAATTTTATTAATGAATACTAATTATTTATTCAATAATTAGTTTTTTTATTGTTTTTTGTTCCCCAAATCGACAAAATCAAAAGGAGCATCATACAAGAATGGTGGACTTTCGACCCTGGACCCCCTGGAAAACTTCGGGTATGCTACTGCTCCAGAAATTTTTTCTATACATGGTCAAAAGTTTGATTCTCCTTTAATATTCATAACGCACTCAGTTTTAAGTCCCCATGATTTGGAATCTTACCAACAGAATTTTACGAATTTTAAATTTAGGTTTTTTAGGGAAACTCAGATATAGAGTTTCAAAGTGTGCAGATTGATTGATTGAATATTAACATCGCACTGTTCAGCTACACGAGGGCTTTTGGCGGTGGACCACGTAATTTTGAACCATGATCAAGTGACGTGGACGACACCTGAGCTAGCACTTAACTCTGATAACTACCACACCACACCAACGGGAGGATGTTAGAGCACTCCACTGATTCAACGTGCATCGCTCCCCTACAAGGCGGTTCTTTAGTGGTACTGGATCGAACTCGCGCGACAAGCCAGCCACGATCCAATATCTATACCACTCGGCTACCGCGGCCTTCATAGTGTGCAGAAACTATATTTAAATGTTAATACAGGGTGTCACAAAATTGGTGCCCGAACTCTTTACTGCCAGATTCCCGTTTGGAGTACATAAAAAATACCCCAAGAACTGTACTTGTTCGAGAGTTTACGAGAAAAACGCAGTAAACGAAAACGCATTTTGTTGAATGCAGAATTATTCGTGTTGGGGTTCCGGCGCATTTTTTTGTGCTTCTGTGAGTGATTAGTTGAATATGGTATACTGCGGTGGCTGGATGGACGAAGTTCTCGTTCTATTGCGCCCACGATCAGCAGATCTTATACCGTTAGAGTTTTGGCGTTCTCAAAGAATTGATGTATCGAGACGTAGTGACTACACAAACGGACTCAGTTGCTCGTCTGCATGCTGCTTGTACTTCGGTGGACACCGTGCTGCTGAGAGGTTGAGCAGTCATCCATTTCACGGCGTGCTCGACCCTGCCTCTAGATACACGGTGGACACACACTTTGAATATCTACCTTTATAAATATTTGAAAATACTGCTGTTGATATTTCCATTAAGATATCCGACTACCCTAAAATCATGAATTTTTTTATTTTATAGACCATCTTATTAGCCTAATAAAAATACCAAGCTTTTTGTTTTCCATTCACTAGAACAAAAACTACAAGTGTTTTAACTAAAGAAGATGCAATAACTTTACACAAGATGTCAAACATTAAAATGCATTTTACTCGAAATGTGTTTTTTTTTTTTCGAGAAATTCAAACGCGGAGAGCGATTGCTCAAAATGTTTTGAAAATAATTTAATGAAACTTTTTTGTAAATGTTTTGTATTACAGTAGAAGTATTTTGTTCTTCAGATTTATCAATCACTGTATTATTTCAAAATTTACAATCCTTTATGTGAATATAATCACTGTTTTTCTTAAGCAATTTCATATAGTCAGTAAGATAGAGGGCTCTATTTTTTGTAAAAATTAAAATATCTATTATCCTGAAGCTCATTTCAAACATGAATAACAAAGTAACACATTAAAATTGAAAAATTGTCAGTACAGAGTGGGCCCCGTTTATGTAATTTTTTGTACATTTATACCAGTTTTTTCCCATTTTAATAATAATATATATATATTTTTTTCTGTTTTCAATTTTACGATTTCTTGCTTAAAATATACTAAATAAACCTAAAAATCACAAAAAAAATCCCCATATCTTCATTTTTTGAAAAAAAAAAACTGTCGCAAGTAGTCGGATACCTCAAGGTGTTTTTTCCTTGTACCAGCTGTGACATCATACTTTATTTTTTGTATTTTTCTCGTTACTGCTGATCGTTCAGGTATAGTTCTTTGGGCATTTTTAATGTACTACCAGTGAGGAATCTTCTGGGAGCTATTTTTGGGACACCCTGTTATTTATACCAATCAACATTATAATTTAGTTTCCTTTGAGTCGATAATGTGTACTAATTAAGGAAATATATTATATAGCTTTTTTGTTGCACTTGAATATTTTAATGTAAATTTAGAATTATTGGAAGAGTTATGAATACAAGTTAGTAATAATATTTCAGTGCTCATATTTAATTACCTTCCACTTTTAGTGAAGAGAGTTGATGAATGTTAAATCTGTAGGGGTTTATAAACCAGTTCTTCTCAAACTTTCAATGTACGCGACCCACTATCTCATCATCATTTTCATCGCGCCCCCCTCCATACAATAACAATGTATTGGATTCAATAATACTATAGTTAGACAAAAGCTGCAATACGACTTTAACCTACAAAGTGCCACCGGCGTATATAAACGTCTCGCTCAGCCAAAGCGTTAATTGCTCCGGACGTATATATACGTCTTTCCAAAGTACGATCTTTACTGTGCTCTGCTATTCATAAAATTATTCCGAAGGCTTTGGAATGCAATAAAAGGATCTTGATAGTGTTTGCGAACGATTTACTTATTTCGAAGGATTTGCTTATTTATTCTTTTCTACCCCACCTCCAATACACCACATAGGCTTGCCTACGTGTTAAAAGGTGGCATTGGGGAGCGAATCACGTCATTTTTAATCGGCATTTAAGGGCTTGATTATGAACCGTACATATTATCAAGATAATTGTTAATTTTTGCATATAATTTTATATATGACAAGCCCATGGGGTCACTCTCAATTATTAAACTAGTCCTTAACTTAGTATTGTTAAATTAGTTATAAAATACATTGCGCTATAATGATATATTTATAAGTGCATTATATCAGTGTAAAAATGTGTATTTTGTTTTTTATTTTGTCAGAATATGTTTTTAGTTGTTTTCCTTCAGTAAATTTATTATTATTTTTTAAATCTTTTGTTTTCGACTTTTCAATAGGCTCGCGCCCTCATAGGATTATCGCGCCCCCTCATAGGATTATCACGCCCCCCTAGGGGGCGCGCCCCACAGTTTGAGAAACACTGGCTTAAACTCTTTCGCATTGGTATGGTGGGGAAGTTTGGTCAGCGGATTACCAGTTTAGGTACCGCTTACGCGACTGGGTCATTACGATCTCCGTTGCGAAAAACCCCTAATGTAGCTTCGAAATGCTCCGTTAAAAAGCGATTTATCAAGATTTTTTCTTTTTTTTTAATGCACACAATTAATTTTTATAAATAACAATAAGCATTTTTTAAAAATATTATAATTATTTTTGAACAACAGTTACTATTTAATTAGAGTTCTGAATTCCCATTTTTCTAAAATAAGAAGAAGCCTCACTAAGTTTTTGTACATAACTTAGTACTAAAAGAATGACTAACTATACAACTATCCGAGAAAGAAAAATCAAATTCCTCTTCTTTGAACTTAGATGTTTTTACGAGACGTGCGAATTATAAAGAAATGAGAAAAAAAAGAACGAGAAAACTGTAAACAGGCAATTCTATCAGGTTTCAGCTACTGGGCTTTCAAAATAAATAGAAATAGTCTTTTTTGTGACATGAGAATAAAAATAAATACCAACAAATGTTATCCAATAAACAGATAAAAGGAATCTTACGAAATAGGAAAGCCTCTCACAATGGAATGGTATATTCTGTACTCTGTTAGCATTCAATACTACTGAAAAATAAAACATCTTGAACTAACATCATTCTCCTTTGAAAATAGACTGTAGATAATGTAACTCATTTTAAAAGGGATTTGTTCACTTAATAAAACGAAAAAGGATTCATATATTTATCATTCTCATAGTAAAATTATTTACAATGTTTTATTTATTTTATAGTATTTTAGTAATAAAAGTTTTAAAAGGAGATAAAATAAAATAAATATTTTATAAACTACCACAAGTTATTTTACTTTGGAATAATATGTAAAAATTTTCAATTAATAGTATCATAAGATTTTATCCATTCAGAAAATTAACTTTTTATAAATAAGTTTGTGTTCTTTTTATTGTTTTGCGCTTTTTTTTAAATGTAATTCCAATGTTGGTGCTTATGAACAAAATACCACTAATAAATTTCTATTTAAAAACCATAGTTATTTCAATATTTCCATAAAATTAAAATTCGGCGTCAGTAATTAATAAGTCTTAAGCAAAAGAAGGTGGTACGTTACTAAATAAAAGTAAGAATTTAAAGATATTGTGAAGTAAGTAATCCTACTTATTTGAATTTTCTCTTTAATTGTTTTTGTTTTATAACATTAAAGAAACTCTCAAGCATTGAAACATTTTTTTAAAAAGTTTAAGCATAGTTATTAGTTTATTTAAATCGTGAAAAAGTATGCAAAAATTGAGGAAGCTCAAATGTAAAAAAAATTTTAAATATGTTTATGAGTATTTACAATTACAAACTTAACATCATATTATTCATACATTTAACATTTAAAATGTATGCACATTTAACTTAATGTATATTTAACGTGAATATTTGGTTTATACATGTTTAGCTAAGTATTAAAACGAAATTAGGAGCCCATAAATATTACCCCATAAAAATTTTAAATCCAAACATACAAAAAATAATTAATTGATTATAAATAATAAATGAATTTGCTTACAGCTAAAGGAATTGTAATTATTGTCCTCACTAGAATGATCTACCATACCCACTATAGGGATTGCAATATCGGACCAAATGTTCAAAACCGGTATTCGGTATTTTTTAGATCTTAATACAGGTAGTAGAAATTTTAGAAAAAGGAAGCAAGCACAAGTGTGTTTCTTTGTTTTATATTTGCCAGTTTTATTAGAGAGTGTAAATATAACCCAAAAATAATCTGTAACTTAAAATTATAACAGTATATAAAGAATCACAAAAAAAAGGGTAAACATCACTATTCAGTCTATGGTACTATTACAAATTTTTGAAATGTGATCTTAAAAAACATAACGCATCAATTGTACTGCCATTAAGCCTGGATTGTAATTTTGCGCAAAAATTACCAGCTGTCGAAATCGCTCTTTCGGCATCTACGCTAGTTGGTGTTACTGTTAGCAATGCGCAACATACTTTTTCCAAGTATTTACCTCTAAATTCCTCATCTTCAAATAAAACGATTTCTTGTCGAATGGTTTTGAATATAGCGGTCTCTGTATTGAATTTTTGTTTGTTGAAATTTTTTTAGCTGTCGCTAATTTTTGTTCAAGAGAAAATTCCTTTTCACTATCGACATTCGTGTCCTCATCTTCTTCGATAACTCTACCCAATTCTTCTGAATGTGGATAGGTTTGTGGGTAAAAAAACTTTAAGAAATTTGAATTAGTTAGTCTTTCTACTTCTTTTTCATTTTTCTTTTTGAAATCATTATAATTAAGTAAATACCATCAAATATTTTCTATTTCTGTTTACCATTCTTCTGAGCGATTTTTCAATTTAATATATAGTTCAGATAGTGATATGTGTTGTTCTTTGAGTGACTGCAACATGAAATCTATTGTTGCATTATCTGTTAATAAATTACAATCTCTTCGACACAATTCCTCAACAGCCAGTTTTATTGGAAGTAGAGCTGATGCAGTTCTGGACATTAAGTCGAATTCCTAATCGGAAAAATTAATTTGCAGGTTTAAGTCGATCATTGCATTTATAATTGGATTGGTTTCAAAAATCGTTCCATCACTAGGAGTAAACCGTTCCAACGTGTTTTAGAATCTAATTTAACATATATTCTGTATGTGTGTTTCTAGTAAATACCGAAAATCCGGTATTTAAACTTGTGAATACTGGTATTACAAAATTGTACAAATGGCTCAAAATACCGGTATTCGGTATCCCTAATATCCAATAAGCTTGAATGTAACAAAGAATTTTAGAGAGCAGTGTGTCCACGACGTAAATAAACTGCTCTATAGAATGTAGTCATATTTACTTTTTAAATCAAAACGTCTATTACTTTTTAAAATAGAGTTGCATCCATTACTTTTTTTTGGATGGGATTCCCTAAAGGATTGTCGCTCCCTTTAAGGTGCGCCGCGTACCAACGCAGTGCTCGTAACCAACTTACAGCTTAATACATGTTAGATAAATAATGTCATGTAAAAAAAGGACTTTTTTTAACTGTGTTATTCTGAAATCGTTTTAAAATGACCGTACATAAATTAGAATTAGATATACATCTAACTCTTTTTTTTTTACACGATTTTGAAATAACACGGTACACGACTTTAACCATTTTTTTAACACGAATTTATTTTTAAAAAAAGTAGGGCAGTGCTTTTCAAACTTTCAATATACGCGATCCATTATTCAATCACCATTTTCCTCGCGCCCCCCTCCAAGCAATAACAATGTATTGAATTCATTAATACTATACTTTGACACTAAAGCGACAAAACGAATTTAACCCTTCGCGCCACCCGAATTTATGCAAAACCGCCTCTGCCCTCAGCCAAAAAATTAAGTTTCTGGACGTGTATATATTCGTCTTCCGAAGTACAATCTTTTCTGTGCAGAGCTATCCATAAAATTATTCCGAAGGTTTTGAATGCGCACAGTGTTAATCCTTGACAGTGTTTATACATTTTACTTATTTCAGAAGATTTGCTTATTTATTTTTTCCACCCCCTTCAAAAAAAAAAAAAAAAAAACCCCATCAAAATACGCTCGTCTACGTCGAAAACGGTGATTGGGGAGCGAATCGCGTAACTTTAATCGATAGTGTTATGAATTGACTATAAGCCGCACAAGTTATCAAGATAAGTAAGCAATACAAGCTCGGATCACCGGATAATTATCAAACTTGTTTTTTAACTTTGTATTGTTAAATTAATCATAAAATATACGTTGCACAGTACCGACAGCGTATTTATTTAAGTGTAAATGTAGCCGAGATTTCATTATATCAAAGGTTTTTTGCTTACTTTCAGTGAATTCAAACAAATTTCAACAAACTTTGCCGACCTTCATTGGTATCGCGCCCCCCTCGTAAAGTTATCACCCCCTAAGGTAAGGCGTGCCCCCGCCAAAGCCTTTATGAACGCCGAAATAGGGCATTCATATCCTTAGGATGAGAGGGATGACGGAACGAACGCACAGCCAGGATAATAAAGAAGTCTATACTGCAGTCGAATTGAATTTTAGCTTTTAACATACAGCTGGTTTAATTCACGAGGGCTTAAGATTTGTTACAAGTATGTGTGGAACAACATTTTCTTATATATACTCATGATCTTGACATAAAGCGTGCATGAAAATGTATACGTAATCTTAAGTTTTGTGTAGCAGGATATCAACAATTTTGAGGAACGCATTAAATAATAAACAAATAAATAAAATACAAAACACGCTTCGTAAATCACAAAACACCAACAGCTGCCGTTAACATCGAACGAAATTCATTTGAATCCAAACCGACAGGGTAAAAGTAGGATATATCTTCGACACACCACCATTACTGGCATTTTTTTTATCCAGTCGTACAAATGCACGCTTGTTTAAAACAGCTTAATGGACAGCTGTTAGTTAGTAGTTTTATTCCTAACTTCAATATGAACTGCTTGCTACAAGTTGTATGTAGGGATTGAGATACCGGTATACTGAATACCGGTATTTTGACCCTATCAGGCCATTTTGTACCCAAGTACCACAAGTTTTAAACCACCGCCTTTCGGTATTGATCAGGAAATTCTCTCTCTCTCAAATTGGTTCCATTATATGTTAAAAGAATGTATTAACATAGCAAAATACCAGGTACGGTTTTATTTATGTGTCTCCCTAACCGGCGAAATAATTTAGACTGTGGATATAAAGTTTCACTGTTCAATCAAAAGAAGTGATCAAATATGTGAATCATCCAAGAAGGCAGGCCAAAACTATGCTATTACAGCTCAGAGTGATACTGCACACACGCAGGATTCGTAGTCTGATATTCGTATCTGTGAAAACTAGGTTGTAGTTGTGAACAAAGTGTGTAATATTTTGATATACTTTAAATTGTTGAGTTTGTTATTCATATTGTATTTGCATATCATACTTTAAGGTTCAAATTATTTTTCAGATTCATTATATATGCACATAAATAATAACCCATAATAATGAATAAGAATAACTTTAAAGAACATAAAAAAAATTATTTGATAATACTTCGGATTGGCTGCATTATTCATACGATGAAGCACAAGTAGTGGCAAACAGTGTAAAAAATGTTTCTTTTCTTTTTTTCTTTTTTATGGATTTTTATGTAATTGTTATAATTTATATGTTACAAATTATTTTTGCGATATTATATTTACACTCTGTAATAAAGCAACTGGCAAATAAAACAACAACAACAAAAAACACCTGTGTTTTCTTTCTTTTTCTAAAATTTCTATTACCGGTATTAAGATCTAAAAATTACCGAATACCGGTATTGAATTTTTGGTCCGATATTGCAATCCCTAGTCCTAGTATTACTTATTCTCTGAATTTTCACTGCCAGTAATTTCTATTTTTCAAATGTTTAACTGTTCTCGGCCCTGGCAAATATATAACATGAATTTTATTATTATTTTTGGGTCTTTTTTAAAAATGGAGGTATCACGTATCTTCAACCCCACTACTTATTTTTTTAAATTGTGGAACATATCCCCAAATTTACCATGTGTCGTATGTATTCTTTTACACAATTTTATGTCTTCCACGGTTAAACGTGTTAAAAAAAAAGAGTCGGGTATATATGTATACTTGTTAATAAGAATAGTTTTTTGTTTTTATCATGAAAAAATGATTTCCTGTGTTCTTTTGTTTTTTGTCTGTTTCCTTTTTGGCCAAAACCTCGGCGTGTGTGTGCTAAACTTTTTCTTCTTTCCAAAATCAGCGTTCCCAGCTCCTTGACTCATTTGAAGCCAGTTCTTGAAAATGTGTAATATCATACCACAGACGATTTCGAATGTAAGAAGCCACTGATGTGAGTAGCATTGAAGCACTCACGGAAATAATTAAAAAGAACTATCCTATAAAACTTAAAGGAAGATTTGGATTCGTAAGTAAAATTTTTGCTTTCAACAAACACTTTGTCTAAACAATATTGATATTTACTTCCATTTCAGAAATTAAGAAACTTCTTCTAGACTTTATTCTCTTATCGTGCCATTTTACACCCCCTAAATCGCTTACCACTATATTACGTGATCGGCCAATCAAACACAATCCGTTCCAAGACTATGTTCGCTATCCGAATTGTTCGTTATCCGATCATCGATTCACCATAGACTTCTATGTGAAATCGATTCAATCTCGTTCTGGAAACCCTAAAAAAATTAAATCAAAACCGAAACTGATGGTCAAATTTGAATGAATATTCTATTGGAATTTTTTTTTCAATAGAACTTTGAAGTTTAATAGGTAAGCAGCATAATTCAGGAGATATGAAAAACGATTTTAGTCCGTTTCTCATATTTCACGTATTTTTACGGCGGTAGCGCGTCAAGACGTGGCACCTTTGTATATTTTATAGTCTGCACTGTTTGAAAAAAAAATTAAGAATTCGCTTAATTTATTTGCCATGTCAGCAAATCCACTCGCCCATAACTTATCAGCTGTCAGAAAATATTGATATTCATACTGAAATTCAAGTATCTAAGTGTGTATTGATTTTAGTGGATAAATGGTCAAATTATTGAATGAACTTTTAAATTCTTTGTCAATCCAAGTTTCATTTAGTAATTATCAATACTAAGCATGCTTCGCTAACATTAGTCCCTTTTTCAGTAATTTGGCCTTGTATGCAAAATGATAACAAATGTTTATAATATTTTTTTTCAGGAGCCTGCAGCGTTCGTTAGAATTTGTTTTGTTCATTATCCGAATATGTGTTCGTTGTACAAACACAAAAACCTTCTTGAAAGTGCGTTCGTTATCCGATTATGTGTTCGTTATCCGAACACAAAATCTTTTCGTGAAAAGTGTCAAGCCAACCGACGGTTTCCGTTAATCGATCACCCACCGCATGGTAATATAAGATAAATTGTACTTTACAGAATAGTCGGAACAAGTGAAGTATGGGGCGACGTACGCCAAATACGAAAGGTAAAAGACTGTATTGTTGGAACTTTGAGTGAGGGAAAGCAACCGACGATCCCTATTATACGAATAACAAATTTATTAATGAACAAGGACGAACAGAAGATTGCATAATAACAAATCAGCGTATATACTCAAATACATTATACTCAAAAGAAACATTATAACAGATGTTTTATTAAGAGCATACCACCCTGCCCTAAACAAGCCCCTCACAGCACCCACAAACGGCTCTCTAAAAAGTTCTACAAGCAAGAACTCGGACAGATAAATTCTACCTTATCGCAGTCAACGTACATAATCGGTTTCCCGCCCGAAACCAATTCAAATCTTAGCTCTATTACACATAACATCATGGAAATTTCTAGAATTGTTGATTTTAGTGACTTCTCGATGATTCCTTGGGGATAACATTTTTTCGCCAAGGAGGATAAAGTTGCTAAAATGGTAATTTTGTGGGCACATTTTCTGTGGTTGCTATAATTTTATTTTTAAATTAACGCCCGAAAGTGAACTTTTCTGTAAAACTCAATTTTTCCCATGAGAGTGTTGCCGCAGAGAAAACAACATACGTGGCATGTTTCATTATTTTTTTGTTTCTTCATCTCTACAAGATTCTATACGTGCTCTGGTGAATATGGCAGAAGGGAACCACCATGGTCTAGGCACAGATTGGTTTGATCACTGCAACATGCTCTAATTCGTCCTTTCGGATGTTAGTGATGTCGTTGCGTGTATTCTGGTCAATAGTTCTGGCATTTAATTGATAAAGATTATGTCTAAATGTCTCCCCACGAATAAAAATTACAACTAGTTAAATCAGGTGACTGTTAAGCCCATAGAACCTTTGATGCAATCATATCGGGAGAAACAACACAGAGTGCATTACCTACCCAAATGAAGTAGAGCACTTTTTATACGTTTCTTTCACAGCTTTAAGTCGTGTTCGTCCCTTTATCCAGGACTTTCTCCCACTCGCCGTTCAAGATAACTGTGAGTCACAACTCGATCTGCAGCATTGGAAATTTTAATGCTTAGTGCCATCATGATGTTTTTTTTTGTTTGTTTTTTGTTCTCTTTTATACTCGGTGCGGTTTATCTTGGGTCTTACCAGTCAGTGCCGTAACGTATACCTCCGCATCGCAAGGGAAGGGCCCAGGACTATAGGGGGCCTAAAGCCTGATACTATGATTTTGCAATACTTTGTAAGTTCTACCTCGGGGCCACAAACTTGACTTGAGAAGGAGGGTCTAATATTCATAGTTACGACGCTACTTCCTGTGTAGGGTATATAAAATCCTTTAAGGTATCCGACTACGTTCGGAACCGTGATTTTAAAAAAGCTCATTAATGGACGGTTTTCACGATATTTAGTGTCACTTAGATTAGAATACATGTATAAAATTGTTTTAAGAACATTAGGATGGAAAAAAATTATTTAAATACAATATTTTGGCAAAAAATGAACCTAGAATAACCTTTTTTCAAAAATCGTTCTTCTTTTATAAAAAGTGCTTCTACAATAATAATATTTTGTGTGTGCTTATGTAAATTAAAGGCTTCTCCAGAAAGTCTGAACTAGGACTTTTGAAAAATTCACATTATTTTCAGAGTTACAAACCATTGAAATAATTATCCGCGGTTTTTTTTCTTAAAATTTCTCCCTTCTGTTGTCGCAAAACATGGATAAACCCACTTGTAAGCTTTATATTTCAAAAATTCTAGCTGAGCCTCTGTACAGAGGTCTGAGTTATATACAGGCAAAATATTATTATAATGGAAGCATTTTTCACAAAAGGAGAATATTTTGAAAATGGGTCATTCTATGTTCATTTTTGTCAAAATATTGTACTTAAATAATTTTTATTGAAATGTAATATTTTTAAAACAATTGATTATACATTTTCTAATCTAAGTGACACTAAACATCTTAAATATTATCCATTTATACGCTTTTGTAAAATCACGGTTCCGAACGTAGTCGGATACCTTAACAATCCCAAATGTATTTGTATTAATTTCTTCCTCTTGGATTCACTCTTGTATAAAAGATTTATTAGCATACTGAGCATTTTTAAAACATCTTTTAAACAGTAAACGATAGACGCAATCTCACAATCCTCTTTATTGAATTTATTAATTGGTCCTTAACTAATTCAAAACTGGAGGATAGAAGAATATAATGGAAAATGTTGCACCATAAAGGTTATCTTCCTTTAAAGTATATGAGGGGAAATTCTACTAAATTGAATTATGTATGCTCGCAAGCTAAAACTGGGCATAGTTTTATGCGACATTTTATGATCATTTTATTTGCTGTAAAAAATATACAGCTTCAGTCAAAAAGGGATTATGTGCATTTGCGTGACTGGCGGTTTATGTGGAAAAAAATTATTATTGATCTGAAACTGCCTATGTGGAAAAGGTGTTCTGTGGTGTAAAGATTAGGAGAACAGTAATTTTAAGAAATAATTTCAAAATTTAATATGCTACAAAAGGGGTTGAATTTTCGAAAAAATGAAAAAAATATTGAATTTGTTAGATAATTTTTAAATCAAAATAAAATTATAAATTCCTTTAATATAAATAGCTAAAAGCGATAATTGTTACAATTGAGTACTGAGTAGTGAATAATACTATGTATATTGCAGCATTTCATATAACCCCAGCTACCTCTCCCTGCACCATCTAATCAATCTGATCCAAGTTCTTTCATCTTCCTCTTTATCGAGAACTGTCATTTCGACAGCAGATTTTTCTGAAAGTTCAATACTGGAGAAATTGTTAAATGTACCTGATGATTTTTCTTGTAATTACTTAGTACATGTCCTCTCATCTGAAATATTTGCTTATCTTATGCAAAAATTACTTTGATATTTCAACATAAAAAAAATGAAAACCTAAACTTCATTCCCCTTATGGCAGTACTTAATGTATTCGACTACTTGCGACAACTTTTTTAAAAAAATAAAATGGAGATATGGATTTTTTTTTGACGTTTTTAGATTTATATAGAACATTTTATGAAAAAAAGACTAAAATTAAGAAGAGAAATACAAATTATTACTACTAAAATGGGTAAAAATTGACAAAAAATTACATAAACGGGGCTCGTTCTGTACAAATAGTAAATAAACATATTCTCAATTTTTCAATTTTGAAGTATTACTTTGTTCCTCTTTGAAATGACCTTCAGGATAGGAGATATTTTATTTTTTAGAAACTAGAGCCCTTTATCTTAGTTATTATATGAAACTGCTTAAAAAAACTGATTATATATTCAAATAAGGAACTATTAATATTGTAATAAAACAGTGATTGATACATCTGAAGGTTAAAACTTTTCTATTGTTATACAGAGCATACACAAAAAATTTCAGGAAATTGTTTTAAAATCTTTTTGAGCGATCGCTGTTCATGTTTGAGCTTTTAAAAACATATTTCGAGTAAAACGCATGTTAAAGTTTGACATATTATGTAAAGTTATGGCATCTGCCTTTACTAAAACACTTGTAGTTTTTGCTCTAGGGAATGGAAAATAAAAACTTTGGTATTTTCATAAGACTAATAAGATGGCCTATAAAAAATCATAAAAAAATGTATCAATTTTTTAAAAAAAAAATCGATATTAGGGAGTCGACCATTATAAAATATATATCACTGTTTTTTACAACATTTTTTTACATAATATATATATATATAATATTAAAATATATATATATATTTTTATATATATATATATATATATATATATATATATATATATATTTTTATATAATATATATATTAATATATAGCTGATTTTTTGAGTCAGACTTGTTTTAAAAAAAAAAAAAAGGGCTTTTATTTGATCAAAAATTGAATCACACCCGAGGCAGATAAGAAAAAAAAAAAAACCCACCGAATAATCTTTAAAGGGGGTAAACACTTAAAACACCTATCAGGGGTTTATATCTTGAAAGTTAATTTACTTATAGGGGTATTAAATAACGATTAAATTGACATGTTTTTTGGCTGGTCAAAGTTCGGAAGAAATAAATGGGTTATTAGTTTGATACTTGACAAAGGGGAGGAGAAAAAATATAAAAGTGAATTGCTAGATAGGGGAAATTTTAAATTTTTTAAACTAATTTAATTATCCCAAAAAATATATATATATATATATACTTTGCCTTTTCCTTTCATCTTTATACCAGAAAACAACTCTTTCCTCGTAGGTAGATTTTCAAGTTTTGGGGAAAAAATGTTCAAAACCCATTCTTATGTGTTTACTTAAGATATAATCAATCAATTCTATGGTTAATTTGGATAGTTCCACGCAATGCATGTCTATCATGAGCAATGACGCCCTCAAGGGGGGTCCCAGGGTCCGATATTGTTTTTGTTCCCGAAAACCGACAAAATCAAAAGAATATGTTGGGTGGTGTACTGGAGCTTGATACCAAAATGGTGGACTTTCGACCCTGGATCCCCCCTCCCTCCCTTTAAAATTTTTTGTGTGCGCTGCTAATCATGAGTGATCTATAACAATCCATGTGTACAGCAAACAACTATTACAATACATTTAATTTGATAAACATGTTTGAATACATGCTATTAGTAGTGTTTAATTGAATATCTAATAATGGAAGTAACCTGTCAAAAAATTCTTGATTATTTTTATTATCATGATTAACTTCTTGACAGTTTAATGTTTAGCGCATTAAAAAATTTAGTATGAACTTATTCAAAAATAATCTAGAAAGATATTTTGTTGGTTTACTTAATCGTACTTAGTATGTTTTTAGTTCACAAAATTTAGCAGTTTTGTACATTGAGAAATGATAGAACAAATGTTACGATTCGATATTTCTATCGTAAAAGGAACACAAAAATTTCATTAGTCATATAAACCGAACTTTATTACGTGTACTAACTGTAGCTATTCTCTATACCTCACTTGATCTCGCACAATGTTATCTTTATTGCAACTGACGGGATTTTTATTTGATCACCAGTTGTTGCATCGACATAATCGTTATTGTAACATTTTCTACAGCCTGTAAATATTTCTGAACAAATGTCGTTGTTTCATTGAATCCCACTTGTTCTTAAGTTCTAAAAAATCTAACTTACATATGATTTTTCGTATTTTCGTGTGTTAATAGTGTAATTGTATCTTTGTGTATTTAACGCAATTTAATGTAAATGATTCCATTAAAATTGTGCTTATATACCATGCTTATTGCTTTAGATATTATCAATTTAAAGTTTATAAGTGATAATATTGCGAAAATCGTTTAACACGAAAGTGAAGGATCGAAATATTTTTCGTGTTAAAAATATTGCGGGGAAAAAAATCTATATATTCAACAAAATAAAGTTTATTAGCGTACATTTTTACATAGATATATAAATATGCATGCGTGTGTATTTAATAAAAAAATCAATGAAACAAAACATTTACAAGAAGTTAATAAAATGTAATACAAAAATTTAATAATACCAAAAACTTACAGAACAATTGTTTTGTGGCCGCGGTAGCCGAGTGGGTAGATATCGATCGTGGCTTGCCTTTGTCACGAGTTTGGTACCAGTACCACTCAGCACCCGCCGTGTAGGGCAGCTTGGCGCACGTTAAATCTGTCGAGAGCTCAAACGTCCTCCCGTTGGTGTGGTGTGGTAGTTAGAGGGGGTGTTGTGCTCAGGTGTCGTCCACGTCACTTTGACCATGGTTCGAAATTACGTGGTCCGTCACCAAAAGCCCTCGTGTAGCCGGAACAGTGCGACGTAAATATTCAATCAATCAATCAATCTATGATTACCAATAATATAAATAAATTTAATGACGCCTTTGTTACCACTGTGACATTACCAAAAATAACGAAACGCTTTTTGCTGTTACAAAGATCAGAGGTCGCCAGTGGTGGTTCGTGGACCACTTGTGATCCGCGAGGAAATTTTGCTGGTCCCGTAGAAAACGTGGAATATACCTTACCGTCACGTTAAGTTATGTTTCAAAATGCATTAATTGTGTTCTTAGATCACAATTTTTTATAAACGTATTTAACGCCTTAAAATCCTATTAGTGGTCCACAGTGATTTAAAGTAGCGAATTTTCTGGTCCGTGAGGTCAAATTTTGCGACACCTGTCATAGAATAGCGTCATTTCATAGAATAACGTCACGGTAAATAAGTCGTGCTGACATGGTAGTATGTGGATAATATATCCGTTTGCAGGAAAATTCAGGATACCCCACTTACATTCATCTAAAAGAAAGCCTCATCAACCCATGATCCGACGAAACTCAAATTTAAATTTCATTTATCCTTATCAAAATCTCAGTTTTGGCTTTCCATAAAAGTGAATAATCTCTTTTCAAGTAAGTAGCGATGAAAATTCTCTTGATTCACCTCTCTACAATTGAGTTATGTGAAAGTTGCGTTTTTATCTTTGTCACAGCCATCAAAATACGGTACCGATCTGATCTTGAGAAATATAAATATAGTAACAACATTAGATCCAAATATCCATAATCTTATTTCAAGTAAGCAGGAACATCCATCACACACACTGTGGAAATGTATAATGTTAAAAGTTTGATATACTTCAACCATTTTTTAATGGTTTTAATTTTACAGAGTATTTGTTTATTTTCATACGGTTTATTAATAAGCTTTCGCAATTTGGTCACAAATTAGTAGTTTACTTTTAATTAACTTGGTTCTTTTATGTACCTCTAGGATCACATTTATTTTATGTGTCAATCTATATTTAGTCCCTTAAAAATTCCTATTAGTGGTCCAAGTGCGGGATTTTAAAATTATGAAACGTACTGCCCGTGAGGTCAAAAGTTTGGCTACCGCTGGTAAAGTTTATTCAAGAAAGCCTATTTATCACCTCTGATAGAGGCTCCGTGGAAAAGTATCAGTTTTAAACACGATTCCTGTGTTTATTGCAATTTTTAAACACAACCTTTCGTGACAAATCAAAACAATTAATATCCATGCTTGTTTTTCGCTAATAAATAGTCAACCTAATTGTCTTAGGGCTGCGGTAGCCCGCAGTTAAGGTATCGGACCATGGCAGTATGTCATGAGTTCGAGCCCAATACCACTAAAGACCCGCTGCCGTGTAGGGCAAAGGATGCACGTTAAATCTGTTGTCGAGAGCTGAAATGTCCTCCCGTTGGTGTGGTGTGGTAGTTAGGGAGAGGGGGTACTAGCCAGGTGTCGTCCACGTCACTTGACCATGGCCCAAAAATTACGTGGTCCGTCGCCAAAAGCCCTCGTGTAGCCGAACAGTAAAGTGACGTTAATATTCACCTTCCAAACTCAAACTCCCAATTTTCTTGAAACAACCTATTTTCTTCGAATATTTTTCACCTGCGCATATGAAAGAAAGTTAAAAAGTAGTTCCAACGCATAAAATGGTCGCTTCTCCGCTGTTGTTAATTATTACTAATCAGAAAAGAATCAATTCGCACCCATAATGACACAGAAAAATCAAAATTGATATATTTGATTTCTTAACAAAGAATTTCTCACCAAAATTTTATAAACGAATTTTTTCTGGAGAAATGGGTCATGAGCGGATCAGTTAAAAAATACCCACAGGCCGCAGGTTGGAGTATCGCTGCCTGTGACCATTAAGTAATGATATAAACGTCACATATACGTCTGTAGCGCAAGTATAAAGGTCCGTATTCTCCATGAAAGTAGGGAACAAAATTCTTCACATTTATCTGGCAGGTTTGTGAAGATATTGCCAGTCACAAAGGCCCAATTGCAAAGAAACTTTTTCATACAGGTGATAAATAATGACGTTGGGAAGAGGGAGCCCTGTGGAATTCTTCCTTCCAAATGCATTATAAAGTGACATTTTTTAAACACGCTTAGGATTTCCAGACCAACAACTTTTCATCTATGTAGCTAGGCACGTTAGAAATCAGCATCATAGAGCCTCATTTAAAGGTATACTTTTGTACGGCAAATGGTAGGTGTATGCCCCTCTTCCTAAAGTAGATGTAAACTGGTTTAGAATCCTTTTATCTGAATGCGTTTGAAAATGGCTGAACAGCAGTTAGGATAATTTCATTTTCCATCATCATCAGATCTGTACTGAAGTTGGACGTAAGTGAATTTTGAGTTATCACATTTCTCAACGATCAAATGTAATCTTAATGTGATTCTATTAAATATCATTGTGTTTCAAAATTGGTACAATGATAATCTTGTACCTTCGAAAAATTAGAACTGTTTGATTTTTCATTTTAGTAATTTTAAAAAGTATCTGAATATATATTTTAAATTTGTGATATGGAGTTAACATTTTTCTCATACTTTGATATAAAAAGTTTATATTTTCAAATATATTTTGACTGAATTTTGACATTTATTATATTTGTAGTGGAAGAAGCGTTAGAAATAACTTCTTGGATTACAATAACCTGAAGATTGATTTATTTTTTATGACGAAGGAAATCAAACATATGTTGCTTGCCAAATTTCTAAAGAAATATTATCTATATATGAAGCAAGTATTCTTTGCTAAATTCTTTATTTTAAAGATAAATACTTTTTTCATTCTTTCCAAGATAAATAACAAAAACAAGCCAGCAAGAAGTTTAAATTTATTTTTCAATCCACTATGGTATCTACATATTCTAAAAGTTTTTTTGTTATGGATTTAAATAAGGTTAACAATTTCCATTGCTTTCATGCTGTTTCTCGATTGCTGCTGATCATTATCGAGAAGCAAACTTGGGTAGAACTCGCTCTTTGCTTTCAGCCGTACACTTAACCTGATTGTTTTAAAAATGCGTCACCAAGAGAGCGCTAATATGCAATCTTTCAAATATGTTGTTGTTGCAATGCAAAAGATGGCGTTGCATCTAAAAGTCACGACGGCATTGTTGCCGATGAAGAAAAAATAGATGACAGGAAGCAAAAAAGTGGAATTTGCAAAAGTTATATTTAAAGAAGCCACCAAAAAGAAATTTTACGAAATTTTTTTTCACCTGCGAAAATCTCGCCAAGGTGGCGTATGTGAAGACAACCCACAATATACGGCATAAAATGTATAAATGTTAGGTTCTCATTGGTTTTTCACACATTTTGATGTATTATGAAACGATGTTACTGATAAGAAAAGACTGTGTCTTGTTTTAAAAATGTACTATTAAAGTTACCAACGGAAAGATTCCGTTTGGCGTTGGTTTACTTTGGCGACTTCATCATTTTCGGTGAAACGGCAAAGCATCCCCCCATTCTGACAAACTAATATTTACCTCGTCCTCAAAGTTTCTTACAAAAATATCCTACTTTTTGCGGTGAAAATTTATTTCAAAGTTTTTCAGAAATTTAACGAAGTACCAACACTTCGGTTTTCTGTATTTCAGAGTTATTTATCCACCCTTCACCTTATGTTCTGGTTGATCTTCTGGGCGAGAAAGTACTAGTTCGCAACAATGAGAAGATAATAACCACGAATATGACCCAATTGGACCAAAAGAATACGAGAGTGGGACTGACATCATCATTTTACAATAAAGGACCGGAGATTCACTGGGATTCGAATAGAAAGAAGAATGTCTATCAGTTCTTTTAGAAATGGTTTAACCTAGAAGGACTTACCACTTTTACCAAGTACTACCGTTTGCTTATGTAGCTCAGCAGAATGCATCTCTTAACACGAAAATGGTGAATCTGCTCGTATATAGTATCTGTTATCAAGAAGAAAAAGACATTCTGTTATAGTTGAGGGTCTGTGGGTTAAAGCATAACATATTTCTGCTCCCACAACTGCTGTCATCATTGTTGCTGATTTTTGTATTCTTTGTATATATAATTTATTTTTCGTATTGTTTTGAATTACATTAGTCTTTCAGTGAATTTTGATTGTGTTATTAATAAAGTGCTATGTAGAGAGAGAGAAAATAATTTTACTATGTTTGAATAAAAATATATTTGAGTTTGTGGGACGTTCTTCCAAAAAATAAATATTTGGTTGCGTGGTAGTTGGTGGACGTGGTATTTACATGGATACATTCTCCATCTTAACAGACAAAGGTGCAGGTAAATAAGGAAATAAACACTTTCAAAATAACAAATATAATTTCAAGCAGTGTTTTAAGTGGCAAATTCTTCACAAAGATAACGGTTTTTTTACCTGAAGTTCTTTTGCTTTACACTCGATTATCGAATTACAAGGATAAACATTTTTGCCAGTCAAGCAACTATTTATTCAATTTGTTAAGATATTATAGCGATTTAAACATAGCGAAATGTTATAAAATAAAACTTACAGAAATATTTAAAAATTACTAGTAAGTTACAGTATAATGAAGGATATGCACACATTTATGGATTTGTATTTTAGACACAAACATATAACAGGTGCAATTACTATAAAATTAATTAGTTAGACATTTTTCTAAATTGTTCTATGTTTCTGAATCTCTTACGATGTTTTCAATTCTTTCTTATCCAGTTTGCACTACGCGTTTTTCCTTTTATATATTCCAGGGCCTAATTCTCTGATTTTAAATTAAAAAAGACACTTTTTGTGCTTCTTCTTTTTAGTATTTTAACTAATAAGTGGATATTAGACAGGTTTTTGCCAGTACCGCATTTAATTTGGAATTCCCCTTTCAACAGAATTTGTCCTATGACACTATCCACATATACATTCCATACTTTTAATGGGCATATTTGTATTGTCCATCCATCAGTTCTAGAATGGCATTAAAATGCTATAACTCTGTGAGAAATATTGTGTAGTTTTACATGAATTTGCAACATAAAATTTAGGAGAAGTTCTGCTTAAATTTAGATTTTTACATCGAATCTGTTGATATATCAATCAGTTATTTCCTTATTGTAGGAAAGCTCTGCAAAATGTAAAACTGTTCATTTTAATTTTGCAAGACATCGTACTAACGATTTAAAAAACCCGGAGAGTAAACAATAAAATATTAACAATGCAGTAGGTAGTGCATATAAAGATTTTAGCGTTTTACATTCTTATTAAATATATTAAATGTTTAAAAAGTATTGCAAAATAAAATTGCTGAGTATTAAACAAATTTTTAATTTCTTTTAAAGACAGGGTTAAGCTTTAAATTTTGTGGGTATGAAACTTCATACAGAACGTGAATGGATTTTGCATATACATTTATAAGTTTATTTTAGATTTTTATTAGACTGTGGAACCCTTTTTGGGTATGCCTCATGGAAACCCAGGATTCTGGAATATAGTTTGAAGACCACTGGTTTAGTTCTCCTTCAAAATGACCAAGATATGATTTTATATTTGAAAGGAATCTTTGTACCTTTTGGAAAATAAAAAGGTTTTTTAGGATGGAACATTTGTTGTCCGAAATAATTTTCTTTCAAATATATACAATATACGTCGACTTAAGGAGTAAAGCAATCCGAGACCAACGTTTATCCAGCGCTTTATGTAATTCCTGCCTGATAAGAGACAAACACATTGCAAAGTTTCGAAGTGAAACGTTGGTGCTCTAAGTGGAAGCCGGACATTATAACATTGATTTTGAAGCAGCAGAGCCATCGATCGTTGTACGTTAGAATTTCCCCTGTTAGACTATTTCCGGTTGTAACTTTCATTTTAATCCATGTTAGTGGAGTAAAATATAAGAAATGGGTCTAATAAAGGAATATAAAAGAACGAAGATATGAAATGCCTGTACAATGATTTCTGCATTAGCTTACTTTGCCAATGGAACACATAGATGATGCTTGGAACATTGTATGGGAAAACGCTTTTAGCATTGACAAACTTACCCAATTCATTCATTATTTTGTCGAGCAGTGATGGACAATACAAATATGCCCATTAAAGTATGGAATTCATATGACAATGTCATAGGACAAATTCTGTTGAAGGGTGGAATTCCAAATTAAATGCAATCACTTTCAGAAACCAGTCTAATGTCCACTTATTAGTTAAAAATACTAAAAGAAGAAATTCAAAAAGTGTCTTTTAATTTAAAAATCCAGAGAACTTTAGGTGACCCCTAGAATAAAAAGGAAAAAAGTATGTAAAACTGATGAAGGACCTGAAAACATCATAAATGAATTCGAAAACATCAAACAATCTAGAAAAAAATGTCTAAATTCTTTTTGTAATTAGGTGAGACTAAATCAAATGGTAAATGACATTTATGCCTTTATAAATAAAGGTTAGTTAATATTCATTTACTTGTATTTATTTTTCTTTTTATTTACTTGTATCTGTTTTTTATATACTTCTAATATTTATCTTTACTCTACATTAATGAAACTAATTAATTTTATTGTAATTGCACCTGTTCTAATATTTATTTGACTCTAAAAATACAAATTCCTGAAGTTTGTACATACCCTTCATTATACTGTTACTTATTATTAATTTTAAATATTTCTCTGAAAGTTTTATTATTTATTTTTTTTACATTTCACTATGTTTAAAATGCATTCACATATAATATCTTAACACCAAATGTATTTATCTTTTGTAATTCGATAATCGAGTGTAAAATAAAAACTTCGGTAAAGAAAAAGAAAAAATAAAAACGTTATCCCCGTGAAAGAGATTTTTCCACTCTAAAGTACTGTTTTAAATTATATTTGTGATTTTAAAAGTATTTATTTCTTTATTTATCTGCACACTTTGTCTGTTCTAAGATGGGTGGAAATGTGTCCACTCAAAACCACAGAAATGTTATGTGTCCGCAAATATCACGTTCATACATCAGCACTACCATAATATTATATGCTTTTTCAAAAAATTTAAAAATAAGAAAAAGAAAGAACATTTAATTAGTTAAATCAAAACTTTAAAGAACACTTCCTTCTTATAAGGTTTTTACTATACATTTTTCTGTGAAATACTAAGAATTTATTTGGTATAAATAGACTGTAGATAAAGAAATACTAAAAATTTTTATAAGATTTCATCTTTACTCAGCTACTCATCATGTACAGTTTGCATTTTACAGAAAAAGGATTTAGTTTCAATCAAAGGCTGAACTAAAATTTAGTTTGTTTCTTTTTACGAGATAAATTAAGTTTTAAATTGTGCAAATCTGTATACACCATTATTTTTTTCAGCTCAATTTGAATTCATTTTAAAAAATTAAAATATTGAAGAATGACATCCCCCTTTTTTTATTATTTCTATGACTTTATTAAATTTTACCAAAATAAAAATATTCAACAATCCTGAATTCCATTAGTACCTACTTCTCAAGTTATTAACATAAATGTTTAATTTAAAACTGTGTTTAATTGTAGATGTATTCTATTCGTATGTTATTCAACTAAAAGGAAAGTTTTGTCAAGATATTGTTTATAATATATATTTTAAGAATCGAAGAATTTATTTGCCGAAATAGAAACAGTCTATATGTATTGCTTTCTTAGACGTATATAAGAAAAGAGTAATTTGAAACTTAAATAAACTGGTGACTGTATTTTTAGTAAATTCATTTCTGTACTCAATTTTTTTTCTTTTAATTTCTTAGAAAGTTATATTTTATAATTATCAAATAAATTAAGAAAACAAATCTAGCCTTCAAATAAAGAATTGTATACAATATTCCTGTTAGAATGAACTTGTGTTGTAGGAATATTTTCTTTTTGATGGCTCTACTGCTGTATTAATAATATTCAATCACTACGCTGACAAATAAATACCATTTTGATTTCTTTCCAATGTAGTTTGTCATTTATATTTAAATTACGCTTTTCACATTTTATCTAGGTACATAATTTCCGAAAGCAACATTTTTCATTTTACCCAAACATATTCGGAAATAAATCTTTTCCAAGGCATTTTTTTCATCGAAAATTTTGTTAAATTTAATTTTAAAGATTTCGAATTTCACTTATTTGACGCTTGTATTAAATTGTTCTTAAAATAAAGTAGCTAAAATAAATTTAAACATTTAAAAAATAAATGAAAACGTGTACTTATGGTGTAATATCATTTATGCAATTTTCTATTATGAAAACTGTGTTTTATATCGCATGGGAATTTTTTTCTCTCTTTATGACTTCAGAAAATTCCATTTTATATAAATATGTGACATATCTTTGTAAAAATCGTCTGCGTTATTATATTTTGTCTGTAAATATCGCTTACATATCAAATAATTTAAATGTATGTTATTTGATATAAGCAATTTGCAAATGTGTTTCTTGGAACAAACGTTATTCTTTTCTCAGTTTTAGGAAATTAATTAATTCAGTTTAAGTTTGGAAATGAAAAGAGTATAGATTCAAGGTTATATTTCGATCTATGACTGCATTTGATATTATTTTTTTATTTTCGGAAAGCCAATGCGGAAGGTAGATAATTTTTTAATTTTTAAATGTATTTTTTTCTCTATTAAAAGATATGTATTTAGAATTTACTTGACGTCCGCGCATTTGTTTTTATGAATTTTCATTCAAATTTGTATTTTTGAGACCAATTATTATATTCATCTATAAGTGTTAACATATAATATAAATTAAAATCTGCTCATATTCAGGGATTGCTTTTAGAATTCTGAAATTAAAACCCAAGCATCTCGTAAAAGAAAATAACACATCAGGAATGTTTTAGACTGTACTGAAAAATCCTAAAGTAATGTATAAAATTTTATTGGATTTATATCGAGTATAAATGAATTTTTTTTATGTATTTCACAGTGGCTGTTTATAAAAACAACGCAGTAATTTTTATTTTCAAATTTTATTTTAGACAATTGCTTTCAACATAAAATGGTGGCCATGCTTATTGAACGAGTCTTGTTTGTTTTGCATGTTCTGTAGAAGTATTAAAGCATTGTAAGGACTTATTTGCAAATATTTGGATATTAAAAATACTGGGAAGAGACACTATTTTATACTATTGAAACAAAACAATTCTTTTAATTTTATTTCCGTATATGTCTTTTGTCTGTATAAATAAGAAGTGCATACGTATGTTCACCTCAAAATAGAGAAAATCAAAACTCTCATTCCAAACTATTCAAAAATGGCATTGTTTAAAAATTCTCAGGTATACTTTCGAGATCAGTTTACATTCTCTGCCTTGTAAATTGCATTTCACAAGGTCATGTAAAATTTTGAATGTAGTTTAACTTAATAAGAATAATTGAAAGTAGAAAGTGCTCCAAGAAGAAAATCACACTAGTGAAAATCCAATGGTTTAATAGGTATGTGTATTTTGGATATAAATATTGACAAAGAATGATTAAGCAAACAGTTTGGAGATTTTTTTCGATTCTTCAAAAAGGGGAATCGAGATACAGTCTAACCTCAGGGTATATAACCTTTCTTGTTGGGCTGTATATATATATACATAAGCGTCAGCTATTTCACGCGGGTCGCAAACGTATGTTAGCAATTTAACGCCGGCTGCATCATGAGGATTAAGAAGGGGGGAGGGGTTAAAATGTGGAAAATTGATCAAAATATTTTAACTACTAGTTTGCTTTTTTTTAATTAGTATTTTTTAATTTTTTTTGTTTTTGTTTTTGTCACTAACACTAAATTAGAAGCATTTAATAAATACTCCTTCACAATTTCTCCATCAGTAAACGGTTCATATGATTACCAATAATGTAATAAACTTCATAGGATGTCTTTGTTACCACTGGAATACTTGTTATCGCTGTGATATTACAGCTGACCAAACAATTTGTTGCTGTTGCAAAAATTATTCAAGAAATCCTATTTATCACTTCTTGAAAAAGATCTTCGAAGAAAAGTGTCATTGAATAATTCCTGTTTATTGGTATTTTTTAAATACAGCACTTTTGTGAAAAATCAAAAAATTACTGATCCATGTTTGTTTTTGACTACAAAATAGTCAACATTCCAATCGTCTTGAAACGATTTATTTTTTTCGAATATTTTTCGTCTTGCAAGATAGGAAAGATAGTCAAAAATTAGTTCCACCCATAAAATTGTCACCACTCTACTGTTGTCTGTTATCACTAAAGAAAAAAAAAGAATATCAATTCGCACTGGTGCGACATCGACAGCAAAAAGCACAATTGATATATTTGATTTTTTGTCACCAAATTTTTAATATATTGTTCTTAAATAAGTTAATTTTTCAGAGCAATGGGCACTGACCGGGCCACTTAAAAAGGCTCGGCGAGCCGCAGGTTGAGTATCGCTGGTCTAACTTATCAACTTATTCAAGAATTACTAATCATCCAGAATAAACTAAAAGAAATGAGAATACAACTGAATTAATAGTAAAGAGACTCAAGATGACAAAAGTCAGGGTGACGAAAAGTATTTTTAACGGAGAGAAATACTTTAAAGATCATCAATCATTAAAACTGATATTGCTAAATCGAGTAATATTTAAATAATCTAGGCTTTTTCTATGTTGAATTCCTAGTACTTTTCAACTATATATATGTATATATATATATATATATATATATATATATATATAGTTCATATATATATATATATATATATATATATATATATATATATATTAACTACAATCATTACAATTAAAAATGATTCATCTTAAAACTTTCAAAAATTACTTAACGACATTAAATGAACAAAATCAAATTTTCTTAAAATTTAAGACGTTTCCTACCATTTAGATTGTGATGTTTAAATTCACAATAATTTCAAATTATATAATTTTTGTAGAACGTGAAGAAAATAACATGGATTGTTGATTAATTTAATAATTTATATCCAAAGCTATTTCAGGAAATTTGAATGATTTAAAAAAAATAATAAAACTTAATCAGAATGATTAGATGGTTCGTTTTTTCCTGATGTGATCCCAAAGGTAAATATTCTCAAGTCTTATCTTTTTGCTTATGTATAATTATAACTTATCAGAAACATTGTTTTAAATCACAAACAACAAAGAAATATGTATTAGAAAACAATGAATTTTTTAAAAATAAAAAGCTATACAATAGTTAGCGCATTATATGACTAACTGAAATTATTCTTATTGAAATTGAAGCGGCTTCCCTCTTCTACGCAAGGTTGGAGCAAAACGTTCTGTTTTCTTCAGATTACGATTCGAACCTGGCATGACATTTGTCAATATGATGCCAAAAAAATAAATAAAATAAAATAAATAAAACCTTATGTAATCATAGATACAAATACCCAACTAATCATTTATTAATTATTTAACCAACTTAAGGTATCCGACAACGTTCGGAACTGTGATTTGGCAAAAGCGTGTAAATGGATAATATTTATGATATTTAGTGTCACTTAGATTAGAAATGTATATAAAATTGTATTAAGAATATTATTACAATAAAAAATTATTTAAGTACAATATTTTGACAAAAAAATGAACCTAGAATGACCAAGTTTCAAAATATTCTCCTTTTGTAAAAAATGCTTCTATTATGATGTTATTAAGAATTATTAAATGTATTAAAAATATTATTACAATGAAAAATTATTTAAGTACGATATTTTGACGAAAAAGGAACATAGAAAGACCCATTTTCAAAATATTCTCCTTTTGTAAAAAATGCTTCTATTATCATAATATTTTGCCTGTATATAGCTCGGACCTCTGTACAGTGGTTCAACTAGAATGTTTGTAATATATAACTTAGAAGTGGGTTTATCCATGTTTTACGACAACAGAGGGGAGAAATTTTAAGTAAAAAACGCCGATAATTACTTCAATGGGTTGTAACTCTGAAAATAATGTGAAGTTTTTTAAAAAAAATAGTTCAGACTCTCGGGAAAAGTTTTCACTTTATATAAACAAAATATTATTATTTTAGGAGCATTTTTTTTATAAAAGGAGAACATTTTGAAAAAATGTTATTCTAAGTTAATTTTTCTCCAAAATATTGTATTTAAATAAATTTTTTTTGTCAAAATGTCCTTAAAACAATTTTATATATGTATTCTAATCTAAGTGACACTAAATAACACGAAAATTATCCATTTATACGCTTTTTTAAAAACATGGTTCCGAACGTAGTCGGATACCTTAAAGAATAAAAGAAAAGGAACTTAACCATTGCATTTTAAGTAATCAAAAAGTACTTATCTGTATTCTCTAAAAGAATTATTGGACTGAGAAAGATTCTGCAATGAACTAATAATGCTTCTCATCGTAAAAGGCGAATTAGATCTGAATAAAAAAGAAACTAGGTCTCATTATGAGAATTGTTTTAAAAGTAGATAAATGTTTAGGTCTAGATCAGTGATTCCCAAAATGGTCTATATAGACCCCCAGGGTCTATGACGACCTGCAAGGGGTCCACGTCAGCAAGAAAATAATTTAGTGGTCCATGAGATGTAAATGGGGGTTCTATGATAGTGGCTCTCATTAAACTATATCGAAACTTTAATTTTTAATAAATAAAAATTTAATCTAGTGGAAACCAAATTTTACCTATGTTACAAATTCATTTACTAAATTTAATGAAGTTAGTTTGCACTTAGAAGATGACATCATAAATTTTATTAAAAAAAAAGTCATTTCATCATTTCTTTCTAGAGTTAAGCTTAAGAAGTATAATACTGGGGGGCTGGAATTTTCTCAATTTGTTGCAGAAAATCTATCAGGACGTTTTAAACTACATTCAACATTTAAATGACTCTTATTCAGATTTTGAAACCAGGTTTGAGTATGCTTTGACTATGGTAATACCATAGTAGGCATTGAATTGAAATGGGCACATATTGAAAAAAAAATATTACATTACAATTGGAAATTATCTTAATAACCACTAACGAATATCTTAAAGTTTAGAAACGGATGTCAGCAGTCATGGCTTTAAAAATAAAGTTTTATACGAGTTGTAAAATATCATCAGAACGTTTTTAATTGCTTTTTCCATTGAGAAGGAATTTCAGCGTGGTTCTCAATCTCCACAATAAAAATAGAAAGAAAGAGTCTAGACACTACTAACACAGGAGATTTATGGTTAAACCTGAAAAGATTGAAACCAAATGTTGAAAATTTGTTATTGTAACGCTAGATTCATCCCCTTCTTTTAAAATCACTTGTTGGCTGTTTAGTCATTTTAACAGTTATTTTATATATTATATAACTTTTAATTTAATTAATGAACACATGCTTTTTAAATCTTAAACATTATACTTCATTACAATTGGAAATTTAATTCCTTCAATGCAGTAGTAGTACCAGCTGTCAAAAAGACATTTAAATTGATAAATTTGCAAAAATTCAATATTAATCAAGAAGGTGTCTATCGCAAACGGAAAAACATGGCAAGGGGTCAAAAAAGTTTGGGAACCTATGGTCTAGATAAAGGAATTGCGCTATATCTAGTTGACAAATTATTAATCATTTCGCTCTAGCTCAGTGTAAATAGCATCTAACCTTCTGGCACACAGTATGAATGTGATATAACTCTCTGTAACCCTACCTATACTTAGCCTTATACATGGTAGACAACCCCCCAATAACACGTGTTCGTTTAAAAAAATTATAGTTGCATTCATATAACACGGTAAAAAAATGAATGAAGTTGCGATTTTATTACGTTTTAGCTCCAATAGTTAACATAACTTTTAGTTGGCAACACTAAACGACACTGTGCTTCTCAAATATCAGGGAAACTCCAATTTTAGAGAAGATGATTGTGATTTGTTCCTATTTGTGTTACATGCATATTAAACGTGTCAAAAAAACTTTTATATCGATTGATTGATTTTTTCAACTTAATTTCAGTGAAAAAGGAAGTTTAATTGGAAAAATAATCTGAGAAATTAAACGAAATTTCATATATAGAGAAAACACATACCTGTTATATGTCTTTGGTGTGTATACATACTATCAATTTAAGCTGTGTTTAAAAAGTCAAGTGTTTTTATAATATAAGTGACCCGTACAACACGGATTCATGTAAACGGAGCATACATGGTTATCAAAAAGAATGGAACACTTATGATTTATAAAGTTACTTTGTTAATGTGGTGAAACCGCCTTTGGCATGTAAATACGGCTTGGGTTCGCCTAGGAATCGATTCATAGAAAACTGAAAGTGTTTAGGGGAAAAATTTTGCCATTCCTTCTAGAGATTGTGTGAGATGCCAGTGGTGAATATAGATTCCGTATTGAATGCTCGAAAATAGATCAGGGCGATCCAATTATATGGAGGTGAGGTCCCGGGGCCAAGGTAAATGTTAATTCATCCTCGTGTTCATCAAACTTTTATTAGACAAGTGCATCATTATCCTGGCTATCTCCTGCAGATAACAAAGTTTGCATCGAGGATGGACCTGGTCGAAAAATTTCATGCTTTTTCCCGTGATCATTCCTTTCAGAAATCGATTGCCCAGTTTGAAACCAAGACACAGCCCCATATCATGACAGACCCACCTCCATGCTTGACAGTTTAAAGAAAATAGATCCCGTTGGACAGGTGTCCTCCAAAGTACCCCTCCTGTTGTAGAAAAAAAACTGGAAACACTATTCCCCAGACAATGTTATTTATTCCACTTATCGATGACCAGGTTTTGGAGGGGACAAACGTAGATGACGTTTGACATTAAAAAACTGGGACAATGGTTGGGAATTGCTTATCACCCGAAATGGGCTGTTTAGGGCACCTTCTAACTGTGGATTGACACGGAGAATCCAGACTTGCTTGAGCCTGCCGTCACAGATGGCTTTTTTGCATTACACCCCCTTCAATACCCTCAGCCTTTTCCGTCCAATATTTTGCTTTGCCGGCTTTCAACGCGGGGAATGCTGGATGACTTTAATATATATAAAAGAGAGAGAGAGACATTAAACCTCTAATCAGACTTAAGTTTTTTTTTAAAAGTTATTTTTAAAATTATGAGGAGGGTACGATTTAAAAAAAAACTTTTATTTTATGGTTTTCAATTTTTTTTCCAACCTTGGGGATATGCAATACGTAAGACAGAATATTTGCTCAAAAAAAATCACAAAAAACCTTTTAATTTAAAAAATTTTTTTTTTTATGAGGTAATTTTAAAACGCTACCCCCGTACAATAATTGACGAACACCCAAGAAATTTGATTTAAAAATTTTCAAACCATGTACAACAAAAGTTGGTATGGGTTTTAAAACGATTCAAATTCCAACAAAATTTTTTTATGAATTATTATGAAAAAAACCCTAAAAAAGTATAAATTTAAGTTCACAAATATTTTTAAAAAAATAAGTATTGCTTTGATTCAAAATGCATACCAACTTTTGTTATAAATATTAATAGCAATCTATAAAAAAATTTAAAACATTTCATGCAATAGAAAAGCTCCTAGCATTTTAAATGAAAGAAAACAAACCATTTTTTTTGTTCTGAGATAAATCACTTTAAAGTTTTTATTTACTGTAAAAAGATATATATAAGTGCAATAAAATTAATAAAAAATTACTGTATGTACTACATGCACATGACAAAGTTTTATAAAGGTATTATATGAAAAATTATAATTTTATATGTTTAAAATTTAAAATTTTCAGTACCTTACATTTTTAAAAAAATTGCGATAAATAAATATATACGAACCTATTTTACGGATGATTTTAAAAAATAATTCTATTTACATCTTCATATTTTTTATTACTTATGTTTAAAGGAAAAACCCAGGACTATATGTGTAATCCCTTCTTTTTCTTGAATATTTTTCTTGTCGCAGTTTTACTTTTCGACGTGCTATGCGAAAAGCAAGATTATTTTGGCGATTTCTTTCTTTTTTACGTCTGTAATCACGGGTAGCAGCATTTTTACTGCTTCTTCGCCAAGATCCAAATTAGTAGCATTTTGTATTTCTTTTAAGGCTTTCAAAGTACCAAAGTTATACTCTGATATTGCCTCAGAAACAGCTAGATACATCGGCGTGATTTTTGCCAGCTTTTAGAGCACTTACCCAAATCCTCACGCTATGCAGACTCTCTCTCTCGCTGCTTTTCTCTGGAGTCAGACATTCAAGTACTAATCCTCTCAAAAAAAAAAGACTATCAGAAGCCAACTTTGATATATTGAACAATTTTGTCTAGTAATCTGGATTTATTGGTGTTCCAATATTAAATTTATGTGGTGCATGTTTTTCACCTTTAGCTAAGGCTCTTCATAAAAAAACACCACGAATCTTTTACAGGGAGGGCATTTCATGTGCATTGGATTTTTGTCTGTCGAGATACTGTGAAAAGGTGTGGCATATATAGATTTTTTCATGCCCTGAATATCTCCTTTATTTTCCAGAATAGCTTTCTGATAGTTAATTAGAATAGCTAGATAGAGAATAGTTAATTAGAATAGTTGATTTAGAATAGCTTTCTGACCCATTTTGATCCAATTTGCTGTATGCATTTTGAACGCTGTTATGTACATAGTTCAACACAGTTTGGGAAGCAAGAGAGTACACTGAGTTAATGTAGCATTTAATTTCATTAAAGGTTTTACTCGACATCAAAGGCATATTGAGAAACATGCAAAATTTTTCAAACCGGGATGCATGGCCCTTAATTGCAAGAAATGCTGAACAGCACGAACATTCACATCGAAAGGTGTAGATGTATTTGATTTTTTTTCAAGTCTTGAAGATGTAAAGCCTTCCATTTTTTGCTCAGAACATGTTTTACATACCAGTTTTAATTGATGAGAAAATCCATATTTATGTCGAAATCTCAAGTTTTAAAGTTGACTGGTTGCAGCTACCACAAAAGTATACTTGAAAATATCACACAAGCAAGTACTTTTTGTCAACAATTATATAACTTGGTCCATCATATAGATATCAGGAAACATTTTCGTTCTAGTACACTTTTTTCTTGCATAGAAACTCTTTCATTTTTAAAAATGCTATTAGCACTTGAATGTTGAGCAACATTTGAATTGTGCTCTGAAATTTCCATATTGTTTTCAGTTTTTGTTTCAGTGCACCATCGCTTTTGAATACTTAATTTACTTGATTTGTTTTTCCCTTCTTGTACGAAGCATGTTTACCTTTTTAAAAATGTTGCCAGTATGAGTAATACGTTTATATATATATATATATAAACCGTTAAACTGATAACGATAAAATAATTAGTCTTGAAAAAGACTTTTTGGTAAACTGAAACCAAATATTTCCAAAATATGAAATAAAAATTAGCAGAATAAAAGAACGCAGTATAGCCCAGCAAATGTAAAACAAAACATTAAGAATGGATTACAATCTCTTCACTTTATTTCAAAACTGCTTAACTGTGTTAGAATTAATTAAGTTGGCTAGAAAACGAAAAGTGCGTCTGCTAGAGCAGAATGATGTCAGAATGTGAATTCTGACGAGCATATTAGTTATCATAAATTTGAATTTTTTTTAATTTAGAGCTCTCAAATTTTGTGAGTTAATAGAGAAAGGTATAAGGAATAGTTTAGGCAAAAAAAAATTTTTTTTGATATTTTGACCGATTTTCGTCAATTGAATCGTAGCGTGTCCCCTTAATTTGTTTGGTAATGTATTTTATTTAAATATATGCATATAAAAATTGTCAAAATATCTAAACAATTCGTTAAAACTTTCATACCATCATGGCCTGTTTTGCAAAATGGCCGTAATTTGTTTGATCTTTCTATATCTGATGCTTCTTGCTTACTGAAAAGTTTTCCAAAAATTTAAAAACATTCAAATATTTTATAAAGTTTAAACTTTTTCTGTAATAATCCTGCAAATTTGTATTAAGTATGAACATTCACTATCAAATTAGACAATATTCATCTTATAATCTGCAAGAATTAAAAAGAGCATTAATTGTAAGAAACTAGGACATTAAAACTTCTTTTAATCTATTTAATTTTGAATATATTTCGGTTTATTCTATACTTATTACTAACGTTACTCATTTCTCAATTTGAAACTAAATTCTAATAAATTTTCGTAGTTTGTCATACAGTTTTCTATTGTAGAAAAGTTTCATTGAAATATTTTTCTCCCTTAACTATAAATATATCATTGACTAATTGTTAACTAAAGCTAACTATCAAAGTCTCACATAACCATCTGAGGTTTATTTGAGCTTCAAAGATATAAAAATTGATTACCAGTGCAAATAACAGTGTACGTGACCACAAAATGGTTTATCCACCAGACAGTTCTTGACTTTTGTATACCCTTTTTATTAAAGATACACAGACAATCCTATATATATATTGCTATTTTACTTTTATTTTATGTCTATAAGAAACTGTAATAAAATCCAAAGAAAAGTAGCAAAAGATAATATTTTATTATATTATGAGTTATTTCTCGCAATAAATTCTTAAAGCTACTGTATAAACACAAATTAATAAGCTAAAGAATCATGTCGCTCTGATTTTATTGAGCAAACACAATGGAAGCCCGATAAAATTATTTAACTAGTTTCAGACACTAAATTCTGTCGTATAACTGGTTACTTTAAAGAATAAAAGATGATTATATATGAATAAAATAAACTTATTTAAAATTATCTGTGCAATAATCCATTGTTATCAATCAATTGCATTAAAAAAAGAAAAAGAGATTAAAACTATGAAAAATAAAAAATACGAGGATCTTCTATGAAAAAATTAAAATTCAAATAGTTTTCTGTTGTAGTTGAAAAAAAAGTTTATATATTCCTAAAAAAAAATTTAAATTTTGGAAAATTTTTAAAATTAAAAGGTAATATTTTTATTTGAAAAAAGTTGTGGAACGGTTTTGTATTCCTATATTAAATACTCTAAATATTTATTCCATAAAAAAAATATTTTAAAAAAATATTTCATCTAATAATGTTCGAAATGTGAAAATATTGTTTTTTTTTTCCCTCTTTAAATATTTTTTTTTAGAAAGGATGCCAAATTTTGAAGAAGCGCACTAAAATTGTAAGCATACATTTAAGAAACGAAATAATGAAAAAAATTTTTTTCTTACTAAAGTTATGATTTAATAAATACAGTATAAAAAATGTTTCATTTCCTGGTAAATGAAAGTATTTCTAATAACAACTGGACTTGTAATGATGTGGAACTTTATTATTTTTTTTAAAAAAAATTTTAAAAGCAATTTTGAAATATATAGAATTTGCCTTACAAAAACAAATGAATAATTAAAGATGTAAGTTGAGCAAAAAAGGGCTTATTAAAAAAAGTCTTTAAAAATATTTGAAAAAAATCGACAGAGCCCTCGGGTTTTTTTAAATATAAATTTTCATCTCTGAAACTTGTCAGAATCATGCTAGGCGTGTACATTGAAGAGTTAAAAAATTACGGGGCCGTATAAATAAAATTATGGACCAATCACGTACGGCGCTGCGGTCCAAAGCCTATTGCCTCAAATTCGGCTGGTTTAGTTTTAGCTGCAAAATGACAGGTTATAAATTTAATGAGTTAAACGATAGATGAGACACCCATCTCAGGTAGCATAAAATTTTGGGTTTTTCACTACGACCATTTCACGAGTGTACTTTGGGGGATTGGGGGAATGGTAAAAAATCAAATCAAGACATCGCTCTGTGGACGGAAAAAAAATAGTAAAACGGAAACGACGACCGGCGAATCATTAATCGTGACAGATTTTCGCCGTTCCCCAAATTTGCGTTTTTTGCTAGGCCATCAAAAAGTTTCACCGTGCGAACCATTCAACGAAACATCATCTGTATGGTCTTTGGGCCGCAGGCTCACTCGTGCCCTTTTTCAGACACGCCCCCCGCCTCGCTTGGGCCCCTTAATATCGCATTGGGCAGTTTGACTGGAAACAAATTGCCGGTTTACGGTCTGCCCGTTGAATCGGCGATGGATGTGTACGGGGGGGGAAAAACCCCATGAATAGGACCCCATTGAAAAGGGACTTTCAAAAACCCGGGGGAGTCTTTTATTAAAGGGGGGTGCAGTTGGGCCCGATATGGGGCCCCCGGTATTTTGGAAAAACGACTCTGACAGGTGACCCGGGACCTAAGAGTCTGTCTTTAAAACCCCACCCATTCTTCCCCTGGGCATTCTGACGGACTTGGTGAACTTCAAAGGACATTTGGGGATCCCCCAAAATCCAAAATTCTGAGTGGGTCAAAAACATCTTCAATTTTTGAACCACTCCCGAATCCCCAACATGAACGAAACATTATTGAATATATCTGGGATGTTTTTGAACGTGTTTTAAAAGAGATCTCCCCCCTCCACTTACTCCCCACTGATTTATGGCATCCCCTGCAAGATTCGGCGTCCATTTTCCCGCAAACTTTGACATTAATCAAATCCATGCTATGTCCCTTTGCGCCTTCTGGGGCAGGGGCACCACGAATTTTAGGGGGTGACCAGTTGTTTTGGCTCCCCGGGGAATTCGTAATGTGATTGAAAAAA
>BMAV01001336.1:0-11702 GCA_019973955.1 Trichonephila inaurata madagascariensis | reverse complement strand
ATTACATAATAATGTAATCTCGCCACTGTTGCCAGTTGTCATATAGTTTGAAATTCCCAGTTTTTCAGAGAATGTGTTCTGGAATAACATTTGATGATTAAAATTCTTCAAATCATGATTTTATAGAGTCCGAATCGAGAACAAGACAAAGCTTTTTATTAAGATCGAGGCTTTGGGCTCAGTTGACCGGTCCCTTATAATGTTCCTGATCCTATTGCCTTTAAAAAATGTTTGTGCATCCCTTTTATGTCTTCTGGGATATAAGTATTACCGTCGTTAAGTCCTAGATTTAAGTTCTTTATCACAGTACAGGAGATTCTTCGTGGAAGTACAGAATTCCCGGATTCTTAAGGAAAAAAACAATATTTATTATAGAGCCTTAGGTCATAACTTAATGGCAGAAAATAATCAGTACTCGTTCGGCAATTTTTCATTTACTGTAAAAGCAGCAATAATTTCTGCATAGGACATAATGTCTCGCTCGATTTTTGACCAGCAGGGGTGTGGCCGAGTTATCTGGACAGCCGGTTTATCGAGTGCCGAGTTTTCAGGACTTTGCTGCATTCAGAAAAATTATGGTCATATATCTGTTAAGCACACGTTATACCTCGTATCTATGGCAAAGGGAATGAACTGTGATTTTATATTCGAATGTATTTCTTATAATATCATCTTTTCTTTTTCATAATATACAAAGGGGGTCATGGTATATACATATATAACATTTAAAATATACACTCATGGAGAAAAAAATTAACGCACCAAGAAGGAGTCGTCAAAATGAAACGAAAATTTTACATACGTAATGACTACTATAATATAAGTAAATGATTAGAAAATCAAAGAAAAAGAAAAACTTATTTCAGAGAAAAAGGCAAAAGAGCGGAGGATTTAATACCCAGTTGAACCCCCTCTAGCACGAATGCACGATGCGATACGATCGGGCATTCAGGCATACAAGTTCTGTAAGATATCTTGAGATATTTCGTTCCATATTTGCTGTAACCTTGCCTCAAGTTCGTTCAAACTCGTGGGATGCCCAACTCGCCGTCCCAAATGATCCCAGATATGCTCGATTAGAGAAAAATCTGGGGATCGGGCAGGCCAAGGACAGTGCGAAGACAGTCTTGTGACACATTTACCGTATGAGACCGAGCATTGTCTTGTTGAAAAATGGCTCCTGGGATCCGTTGCATGAGTGGCAACACATGTGTTTGCAGGATGTCATGGACATAGCGCTGGACCTTCATGGTGCCACGGATCAGTACTAGGGGTGACCGTGTATTGTAGGCCTGTAACCATCACACCAGCTGTTGGAGTGGTGTGTCGCTGTAAAGCAAAGGCAGGATTGAGGCGTTTACCACGGGGTCTCCACACACGAACATGATTGTCATCACTGTTGAAATTGAATCTTGATTTGTCGCTAAAGACGACCTGGTTCCATTCCGCTGCAGTCCAATCTCCTCGTACGTGGCATCATTTCAAACGAAGGCGTCAATGGGTGGGTGTCAAGGGCCGCACACGTAATGGGCGCCGCGATCTTAAATGTCCTTCAGTCAGGCGCCTTCGTAAGGTTCGAGAAGACACAGAGGCCCCTAGTGAAGGTGCTACCTGTGCCTGTATGGCTGCCGATAAAGCAGTTGGCTGTACGTGTGCATTTCTTACGATGAGGTGGTCTTCTCGACGACTGGTCTGTCGAGGGAGTCCTGAGCCTGGCTTTCGTGTAAATGACATCTCTCGGATCCACTGGCTCCAACACCTCCTCACAACACAATCAGAGTGGCCTAAGTGACGAGCTACTCGCCTAGCTGACCACCCAGCTTCCATCCTGCCGATGATTCTCCTTCTCTTAAATTGCGACAGCTGCTCATATTGTCTTCGAAAATGGCGTAATGACATGTCTACCTCAGCTCTTCCTTTGTAAACGATTTAGAACACTTAAACAAGCTTTGGTTACCTGTTTTATACTCCACGGAGAACAACGTTAAACGCCCTCTACCGGCTATATGTTTTGCGCAATCACGCTGCATTTCTAATAATTTGCATATCTCCCTGACATGTACCTTCATGCAGAGTTTCATTACGATCCCGCAATTATTTCTTGGTGCACTAATTTTTTTGTCCATGAGTGTGTATTATTCTAAGGATTACTTCGATTTTGTTTTCTAGAACGGCACACACAGATCTGAGTTTTAAATTCTGATTCATTATCAATGCTTTTAAGGAGAAAATAAATTCAAGAAGAAGGAGGATTTATAAACTTTTACATACAGTTTTGCAATAACTTTTCGTACAATAAAAATTCTACAACAATTTAAAATTATAATATTACGTGAAATGGATTCAATAATTATTAAAGAATATAACCTTTCTTTTTAAAATCCGCTTTCGAATTTTCAAATTAATTACCTGTCGTATCGTATTTACTATTAATACTTTTAGTATTAATTGTAAACTTTGAGAAAAAAAGAGCATTAATTCTCTTCCTTAAAGAAAATTTTGTTTTAATATTTCAAATTGTTTACCTATGGTGATCCACCAATGGTTCCTGCAAGATCTGTAATAACCTAAGTCCATTTTCTCGGCATCTTTCATAAGCTGAGAGGATTTTCTTCCAAATTCTTCTGTACCGTCGGACAACAAAATCACGACGAATTTCTCCAAATAACTTTAATTTCGATTGAATGTTCTTCTCTACGTCCTCTAAACTTTGAAGTAACTATAGGAAAGAGATCAGAATATACCAATTCAGCACAGGAGATAAAAATAACATTTGTTTACTACTAACGCATGAATATGCGGTACTTAAAAGAATATTATTAGTGCTTAGAGTGGACTTTGCTCATTTGTTTACCAATGGGGTATACAATGGGTGATCGGTTAACGAACATAATCCGTTCCAAGACTATGTTCGCTATCCGAATTGTTCGTTAACCGATCATCGATTCACCATAGATTCCTATGTGAAATCGATTAATTCATTCTGGAGACCCTAAAAAAATGAAATCAAAACCGAAACTGATGGTCTAATGTGTATGAATATTCTATTTGATTTTTTTTTCAATATAACTTTGAAGTTTAATAGGTAAGCAACATAATTCAGAAGAGATGAAAAACGATTTTTAGTCCATTTCTCATATTTCACGTATTTTTACGGCTGTAGCGCGTCATCGGCACCTTTATATTTTATAGTCTGCACTGTTTGAAAAAATTAAGAATTCGCTTAGTTTATTTGCCATGTCACCAAATCCACTCGCCCATAACTTATCAGCTGTCAGAAAATATTAATATTCATTTTGAAATTCAAGTATTCAAGTGTGTATTGATTTTAGTCATAATAATAATTATTGAATGACCTTTAAATTCATTGTTAATTCAAGTTTCATTTAGTAATTATCAGTACTAAGCATGCTCTAATCATTTCTCCTTTCAGTGATCTTATTTTGTATGCAAAATGATAACAAATGTTTAATATTAATTTTTCTTCAGAGCCGAGAAGTGTTCGTTAGAATTCGTTCGTTTTGTTCATTATCCGAATATGTGTTCGTTGTCCAAACACAAAAATTCTTTCTTTAAAGTGTTCGTTATCCGATCACAAAAATCTTTTGTGAAAGTGTTTGTTAACCGATTTGTTCGTTAACCGATCTGTTCGTTAACCGATCACCCACTGTATTGGCAAGAAAGATTGTAGAGGGAAGAGTATTCTTTCTTCGATTATGTTAATGAGTAGGAGAAACCTTGCCGACAAATTTGGTTACTAAATGTCACTATGTTGCCAAATTTGGTAACAAAAATAGACATCTTTACAGAAATCCACCAATGCCTTGGAATAATCCTCCGTACTAAGATTTTTAAAAAAATATGTCAACGAAAAAATACAGAAGCACACGTTAAAAACTTATACACTCATTTCTCTTTTAAATAACACTCATTAAATACAAGTGCTTGTGATAAATGAATTACGATAAAAGAAAAAAAAAACTAAGTTGTGGCGTCAAATTCCTATTAAACGTAAAATGAATTTGTTATATATTTCCGTATATAGGTCGAGAATTTTTTTACCTTTTTTCCAAAACTTAGTGACAGTTAAGCTATGTCCTTAAGTAAGAGTCGTCTTGTACACGGATCCGCTTATCTCGGGAAAAAAGTAGTTTAGAAAAAAATGTTTCCTCTTACATTGCGCAATCGATTTTAATTTTTGGAGTGTTTTGAACGGAACTTTTATTCTTAAAAAAAGGAACAAAAACCCTATAAAGTAAATGTCACAATCCGAGTCTCCGAATAGTTTGTAAAATTCACATTCACAAGTTGGGATGCCCGAATGCATGTGATCATCATGCAACAAGTCTTTTTCTACAAGGCATACAACACAGGTCGACCTTTTTGATTTTACCATCTGCCCTGATCCAAAATGTTTTCTCTTCCACTCTCGAACTTGTTTCTTATTCATAGAGAATTGCCGACTACTGTTGCTAAAATTTTCAGCAAACGTGATCATCTGTACTTTGAAATTAGCCGTAAATGAATTTTTCTTTCCGTTCATTGGTTCAGTCCTAGGAGAGCCCACACCCTTGGCGCGAATTATTTTGGGTTGGCGATAATTGTGCCATCTTGGTAACCCTACTTTGATACACTGGATATGGTAAACCTAACTATTTCTGGAAATTTCGTATTTTGTCGGCGGGCATTTCGAATTTCATTTTGTTTTGGCTAACCAGGCTGGAATGGTTGCGTGTGTGAAGGAATATATCTTAGAATTTTTTACTTTGTTAAATGCGAAAGGTTAGAAAGAATTAATTGAATAGTGTATGAAGGAAGTATTGATTGCTTAGAGTTATGAATGTCCTAAATGGAACGATCAGCATGATGTAACATGGTCGAAAATAAAACGCTTTCTTCGAAATTGCACCAGCCACGCCGAAGGTATGTTCGACCATTACCTCGCAGAATAAAAATGGCGGCGCTCACACGATCATTCACTTAGCAATGAGACCTTCAAGACTTTTTTAAAATCTATTGTTATGCTGTACCCTCCACTCGGAAAAGATCAGCAGTAAGAAAGTGCTGTTTTTAATTTTTTTTAATCTTAAATGCTTAATTTCTGTTTTGTTTACATATATTTTCATTACGCATCCACCTTATCTCTCTGTATTCACTTGCCGCTTTTTTCTGTTTGTCGCCAAGGGTGTGGGCTCTCCTAGGATTTTACCCGTTCATTTTTCAAACAAACAAAAAATTCCGCAGTAAGACTAGCACAGATAGTGTACAAGATAACAAATTAATGGAAAAAATGTCTCAACTTCCAAAAGGGTTGACAGAAATAAAACTACTGACGTTAGCGTCTGGCGTTTTACTTTACGAAAATTTGACTGTGGAAAATATGCAATCCGTTTTACCATCTTATCAACAATATCGCCCTCATGGGGTATGCTTGAAAATTACAGGAATTCCGTCTCCATCCAATTCAGCTATATAAGGGTTTCGAATTTTGATATATTTTTGAAGGAAAAACCTTCTCTCGGCTTATATTCATAAATATATGTTATGCACTATCCCATTAACTCTATTTACACCAAATACAAAAAAATAATCAAATGCTGTGATAAACCACTAACAATAAGCAAACGTTCCCGCGTTTGTTCAAACTCAATATACGTGTTCGAAAATAATAACTTTGTAGAAAGTTGCCACATTTTCTTCTCGTATTTCTTTGCGAAAAATGATGGAAATTCCGGTTTTGATATCAATAAAAGAGAACGTGATATCAATAAAAGAAAAAGTATGCTAACAGGTCTATATACGAACTACGGTCTGTATACGAACTAAGTCTATATACTTTTAACCGCGTTTCTTTTCGAATTGACATTCCCTTGATGCAATATTTAATGATATAGGCTTATTGCTTGTATGTTTTTAAATAAATACATGTTACAACCAGGGGCGTTTCTACGACCGTATCAATGATATGGAGCCCCAACATATTTCAGCAAAAAATCGTAATATATTAAAGGGCTCCAAAGGAATTTTGATACAGGGCTCAGGACTAGCTACGGGAATGGTTAAAACGTTCATTCTTTGATGGAAAGATCACATAATTTTGGAAAAACTCCAACTCTTCCGCTGAAGAGAAGGTTCTAGATTTTTATCATTTTCTTACAAATATATACGAGAAGAAAATAGAACATCTCCAAAACAAGATTATTATGTTTGAACATGAGAAGGAACGTTTTTTGTTACGGTATTTGGCGACGGTTTTTTATTTAGCGTTAATAATTGGCGGGCTAATATGCAAGTACCGATGAATCTGAATTTCTTAATGTGCTAGTTGCAGACAGCGATGTATCCGCAGACGAATATCATCGTATTCCTATTAATTCTGTCCAATATTTCAAAAGTATTTAATCTACTATATTAGCATCCAAGTTAAAATCTCCAATCAATATGACGAGTACATTTCATCAATTTCAATATTTCTCAAACTTGAGAATTCCGTAACACACAATGCTACATACTCCAGACAACGTGATCAAATTTGATAGAAATATTAAGAATCGGGGGAATGATTAAAGATATTAATATAAGTTATTTTAACCAAATATAGATAAAAAATGATGTTACCTTTGTTAGTATTTTGTTATCTAATTCTTTTTTCAATGATATATAATAAGTATTAGTATCTTAAGGCTGTCTTCGCTTAATGTTAAAGTATAGGATTCGAATTTGGAATATTTTTTAAAAGTACTCCAGCATTAATATTATGTTCTGACTTCTCTATCATACAGAGAGCAGCACTTTAAGTTTCTATAAAACAACCAGTCACCTGTTTCACCCATCAAATAATTGAACAATGATAAAAGAGAGACGTAGGACAGCAAATGTTGAGACATCATTAACATACTTTTTTTGTACTTCTGTAGAAGTTTTGGCATAAATCCAGTCTTTCAGAGATGCCGCGGAAAGCTTTCCAAAATTCATTCGACGATTCTTCGAGTTGCACTTGAAGGGAGATGTCACTAGATGGCAATGTTTCGGTTGATTCCAATTTCCTTCGGAGTCCATCGGCAATTTCCGTCAAATGTACACCGATTTCTAAGGATTTCTGAGAAGATTAAAGAAATAAATTAAATTATTTAATTATAAAAACATTTTTCAGCCCAACTTCTGAATAGCAACTTTTAAAAATTTACGTGTGGATGAATACATGTTTTATTTTTCAGTTAAAGAAATACACCTGACTGAATTGCTTATTATTAAAAATAAAATTTTAAAAATTTTTAAACTAAATAAGAAACTTTAGCAAAAGAAAAGAATAATTTAACATTTTTCAAGGCGCCAGGCAAAGAAGCAAAATCTTAAACAAATAGGAACATTTGAATAAAGCAATTTTACTCTTTAGAAATTTGGAATATATATATTGAAAAGTATGTTTAATATTTTTAAGCTTTTCAAAAACAATTGCACTTTTAGAAAAGAAATATTTTTCTGTCACGCATGAAATCACTTGAGGTACGCGGACTATGAAAATACTTGAAGAGTTAGCTAAAAAAAGAAATGGTAAAAATATACTAAACTTTTGCTTCCCTGAAAATTATTTCAATAATATCTAACACATGAAAGAAAATAATCATTTTGTTTTTATTTTTATTTACTTATTTTTTTCATTTTTACCTCTGTCTGATAAAGGAAATGTCAAATCTTATCAGAGAAAAAAATCAGAAAAGTCTACAAATTCCTAAATCAAAAAAAACCAAAATAGCAAATTTCACAAAGACCTAATAACAATAAAATCCAATTGAAGCAATAACGATTTTACATCCAAATAGAATTTTTGTGGCATTTTTAACACAGATTTAGCTTTATGTATCGGTATCGGCCATAGTTACAAACATTTCGTTAAAAGATCTCCTTTTAGGAGCTAATTTTGTATTACTAAGTACCGGATTTATGATTGCGGTCTACCTCAATATTACTTTTCTCCTAAGGTATGTTTGCTATTTTGGCAAACATAGCTAACATACTCCCGAGGCACCTAGCGATTTTTCATTGTTTTTGATACTTCTCCTTATCGTTAAGTTCCCCCTTGCTCTTTTTTACCCCCTTCCATTTCTAAATTTATGAAATTTTATTTAGATCGCAGATACCCAATTATATCTTAACTCGGAGTATTTGGAATAGCTTGGCGAAATATGACCATTGTACCAATATATCAACTAACCATTGAGAAGTATTAAATATTGGGCATATTAGTTTTCCTCATAATCGAATGATGCATCATGCCTGAAATCCTGAAACTAGGAAATACATTAAAAAAAACCCTCTTTTCTAAAAATCACTAAATAAGAATATTGCAAATTAGAATTTCTTCTTATGCACTCTATTACAAAAAAGAAAGAAAAAAGAAGAAAAAAAGAAAATGAAGTCACTGTTTTAGTTGAAACTCAAAATGTGTAAAAAGCTCATACACAGATCATAATATAATTCAAAATTAAAAGCCCTAGCATTCATTAATAAGCAACTACAAGTTGAATTTTAAAATTAGTAATTGGTGCACCTTCTCCTGGTGGCGTTATATATTTGCATGCGTCGATGTAAGGAGCGAGAATATACCTTGCGATATATTCTGCTAGGCATCCATCAGTTGTTCCAAACCTGATATTTTGGCCAAATTTGGTGGATTGCAGTATCCTAAACATGTTCGATTGGTGAAAAGTCAGTTGATTTGGCTGACCAAACAAAGAGTATCAGAAAAAAAGAGCAAACCAAAAATATGCGAGGCCCGTAAGGATCCCAGAATTCCTTTGTTGTAAAATGAACCGAGGATGATGTCTCATAAAGGTAATGCTAACGGCCACAGGATGTCATCAACACGTCGTTGAGCTGTTAAAGCTGCACGCATAATTAGATCCGACATGCTGTTGTAAGAGATAGCATTCCCCATAATCCCACCAGAGGTAATCGCTGCATGCCGTTTCTACAAAACAAAGGCCTATTGAGACCACTAGCTCCGGCCTCTGTACCCACGAATCCTATGATTATATTCTCCAATAATGAACAGGATTCATCGTTGAACATTATGCAATGCCAGCCTGCTGGAACCTATGATGCCTACGAAACCACTCTAAATGACTGTCTTGGTGTTGTGAAGTAATGAACAACCATAAGCACAATTCTACTACTGTCAAGCACAGAGGTGAGGAAAGTACCATAGGTGGAATGGTTTAAGTATGTTGGATACCGTACAGAGAGTGATACCATTGGACAATTCAGGCTTGTCGTTTAATCATCCAATCTCGTCTCGCAATCGAAAGTCTCCAAGATCCTTGCAACAAACATTACTGCTAGAACGTCAATGACTTTCTCTACTCTGACAACACATCACTGTCGAGTATGGTACAGGTGACGGCTTATTTCTGATAACGAAAGCCAATTTCATGCATCCCAACTAAACCACCACTTTGAAACTGTTCAATTCGCTATAAAGTCTTCGACAATGTTATACCGATATTATTGGTTGTAATTCTAGTGTACTGCAATGGCGACAAAGTGAAAATAAACCGCTGAAATTGTTTACTCTTTTTAAACAATGCTCCTTGCGCAGTAGAAAAGTGCGTTATGTTCGATGTTAGCATTCGCAATGACCGTGAAACTTAAAATCATTGAATACTTGGTACATGAGAATTTGCAAGAAAAATTTCGATGTGATCAGAATATTTTTTAACGGTGCTGCATTGTTTTTTGTGATAGAGTTTTCTCAAACTGAAACCTACAGTTCTCAGTCATCTATAAATTTCTGAACATACCATCGATTTTTAACAAACTTTGGAAAATTATAGTGAAAAAAAAATTTATTGTTTTAAATAGCTTTTAAAATAAACTGAATGCAATATAGCGCCATTTTTTTTAAAATGGTACTATATTGCAGACGCATTTTATTGTAACGTACGATGTTTCGAGAATAATTTACATATATCTGTGCAGTTTTCAATCTTCTGGAAATTATCAGTAATTCTAAACTTAAATCCTGAAAAGTAGTCAAGTCAGAAAAAAATGTTAAAAAAAAATACACAGTAGATAGTAGATTAAAAACTGTTTTACGTTGTCGAACCAGTTCTATGGCAAAATTCACATCAAAATATATTTAAAATTTGACTTAGAGTAAGAAACGGAGAGTTCATAATCATAGAGACTAAATCAATAATTCCATAGAGCAAAATATTATATGAATAAAAAAGATCTGAATTGTTTGAAAAAAATCCCGTGATAATGATATTTTATTCATTCACTCAATAAAATTGTTCACTGCACGTGAAAAATTATAAAATTTGCTTTTATTTCAGCCAATAGCAGCTGTAATTTTACAAAAAATTAATTCCGCTTTAAAAAGCTAAAAAAACTGGTTTGGTGATCTTTATTTTCATAAAAAAATTAATATTTTTGAAATTATATAAAAATATTTATTTCTCTCTACCGCAGTAATTCCCAAACTGTGTTCCACGGAACCCTGGGGTTCCACGAGGCACACCCAGGGGTTCCATGAGTCACAATGAAAAAATTAAGTAGAAATAAATATGTATTCAAAATGGATTCATGTTCTCTATCAAATTTATATACTTACAAGTTTATATAGCTCATCCTACTCATTAAAACTGTGTGAAAATTTTATTTATATATAATAACTTTATTATGCAACACTTTTTAATCAGGGCTGCGGTAGCCCAGTGGTTAAGGTATCGGACCATGGCAGGCATGTCATGAGTTCGAGCCCAGTACCACTAAAGACCCGCCGTGTAGGGCAGCGATGCACGTTAAATCTGTCGAGAGCTGAAACGTCCTCCCGTTGGTGTGGTGTGGTAATTAGAAGAGGGGGTGCCAGCTCAGGGGTCGTCCACGTCACTTGACCATGGTTCAAAATTACGTGGTCCGTCGCCAAAAGCCCTCGTGTAGCTGAGCAGGGCGACGTTAATATTCACTCACTCACGCAACACTTTTTAAAATTTTATTATAATATAAAAAATTCATATTAAACGCGCTTTTTCTTTATATATATATAAAGATAATACTATCTTGAGTTTCACGAGATAATTTCTCTACTCGCTAGTTAACAAAATGCTTTGCAAAACTAAATAGTTTTCTAATGGAAAATTCACCTTTTTGTATTTGTGGTAAAAACACCTATAATGAAGGAGAAGAAACAACTTATCAACATATTTGATATTATAATCTAAATTTAACAAGAACAGCATCTAAATTTTAGGTTGAAAATTCATACGAAATACAGGGGTTTTCTCACATACAGCTATAAACATTTTAATGCCATTCAGAGCATTATGTTTAAGAGAAATATATTTCTCAATGTGAGTGGCCAAAAAAACAATATAAAACAAATTAAACTCTGAATAAGTATAATGCAAAGGCATTTAATCTCAATAGAGCTAGACTTCAACCGTTTGTGTGAAAAAAAAGTAAGCACGTAAGCCAGTTATTAAATAATGCATGAATAAGTGACACTTGAATCACAAATTAATATTATTAATGAGTAAAATTATATTAAAAAATTAAATTATACTTTTTTAATAATAAATGCAATACTTTCTAATTGACTTTACATAAAGTGCTCATAACATGTTGATCTACTTAAAATATTTTTTTTGAGACATATTCTTCGAAGTATGTGTATGGAATGGGGTTCCACGAAAACACTT